>OZ023233.1:13739341-13940383 GCA_964006365.1 Trididemnum miniatum | reverse complement strand
GCAGATTTTGATGACCTTCACGGTCTTTCGCTGTCTCCCCAATGCTTTGAACACAGATGCAATTTTGATTTTAAAGTAAATCTTCGTTTGTTTTTTTGTATCAACTTTGCTTGGTACCGTGCGACTAATTATTATTCTAGCCTATTTGCTTAAAGTGCTGGAAATAAAATTGAATTGTAAACAATAATTGCCATTGTGTTAGTAGGCTAGATCATGACTAGAGTGATTTACCATATTGAACTAATTTTACGTTAAACTTGCAGACCTTACTAATCTTTAAAAATTCATTCTGGTCTGGTTCTTTGATTAATTTCAAAATTTTTATTTTGTTTTCTTTGTTCTCACCTTGCTTGGTTATAATGAAAAACCTTGCAGTTAGGCTAGACTACGCAGCACCAAGAAATCTTACATCCCATTCCTGATTCGTTTTGTGTTGGTAGCATTTACTTCGTTTGTATTCACAGTGGTGTGGTGACTACTGGTAGAGTAGCTAAGTGGTGTCAATAAGGGCAGTATGAAAGTTATTGCTGCGGGGTTATCTAAAACTGGGACAAAATCAATGCAGCATGCACTAGAAGCTTTGTGATACAATGTCCATGATTTTGGGAAAAATTGTTCATTAAAGTGCTTTTGCTAGTGTTTTTTTTTTTTCAAATACAAAGTGAGGATGCACTAATCACAGGTCCGAAGTTTTGGTTATCCAGGAGGCAATTTGTACGAGTAATAACTTGTTATACTTATAATTTAATCAGAAACTTGTGATTTGTGCAGGTTTAAGTTTTTGTTTATATGAAGTGGTTTAGTTGTTACATAATCAAATAATATGAAAGTCATTGTAGTTGGAATGCCTAAAACTGGAGTTACTTCTATGAAGTCTGCTTTAACTATGTTAGGATACAATGTTTATGGTACTTTCCAAAATTTTTATCATCTTAACAAAGAGTGGCAAGCAATATATTTGACTGGAGGGAAAATGGAAGATTTTTACAACATGTTTAAAAATGTAGATGCTGTTGTGGACATCCCTGCAGTATATTTTTGGGACGAAATTCATAAAGCCTTTCCAAGCGCAAAGGTAGTCTGGTTAGTTTTTTAATAATCCTCTGAAAGTAGAATGATAGGCTACGTTTTGCTTGAGATCACTAAAATGTCAACTCGCTGTTATCAATTATCACCTTTTAATTGAACGTTTGTCTTTGACAATTCTGTCCCAGTATTAAAGGTTCTGGTATTCACATTTGTGTAAAGAGCACAAAACTGTTTCACCTCTCTAGCTTACAAATGCAAATCTGGATGAGTTGGCCTACGCAATTTTAAAGTGTATTAAATAAATTGTGTAGTTTTTGGACACAGTAGTTCGTCAAGTTTTTGAACGTCTTTTGCTAACTACGTTAACATGTTGATATGCATGAGCTGGAACTTTTCGTTTGTAATTTAGCGGTGGCTGAGCTATTACTGTGGTAGTTGCATGAACAGTTTTGGTTGGGTTACCTTAGCAATGTAATTTAGTTTAACATAAATGGTTTTAAAAGATAATAAATTTACCTAATGTTTAAAATCTTTGGATAACTGGCTGATGCTAGCATTGTATTGTAGCCATAGGTGGGCACAAATCGCTAATCCGTTCAAGCTAACGTTTGTCGTATGGTTAACGTTCGTGAGGTTAGCTGGTCAGCTAACGTTCAAGAGTGTTAGCGGACTGGTTATCAAAGCTAATTTTTTCAGCAAATTCGCTAATCTGCTAGATTAAGAATAGTTGCTACCACAGTTTTAATAAGAAAAAGCCTTTACATTGCCATATTTTATCGTTTTTTTGTGAGAGAAAAATACCTATTGATACTCTTCTAGCAAGGCGCTTAGATCAAGCAATAATAACTCGGTTAATGACATCATAATGCTGAGCTTGCACAATCACTGTTACGACATGTAGGAGCCAAGAGGTTGTAAACGGGCAGCTGAGAGGGCAAAGAGGGGTTAGCATACCTTTTCTAGGTACCAATAACCAAGTATATCGTGACCTATTATGAGTTCTATGTCAAAAACCATCGGCAAAAAGTCATTTCTGCCAGGTCAAATTGGACGCGTTTGGCTGTAATGAGGGCCCAAAAAACTGCTAGCGTACCTTTTCTAGAGACGAGGTGAAATGATGTCACTAGCACAAATGTGCTACTAGCACATCGTCACTCGCACATTTTGACTCGCACATAACCAATCACTCACACATCACTGTACTCGCACTCGCTTATTCCATGTTTACTCGCACATTATGACCGGACCACTCGTACATTTAACCAATCACTTGCACATCACTGTACTCGAACTCGCACATTCCATGTTCACTCGCACATTATGACCGGACCACTCTCACATAACCAATCACTCGCACATCACTGTACTCGCACATTTCATGATCACTCGCACAATATAACCGGACCACTCGCACATTTAACCAATCACTCGCACATCACTGTACTCGAACTCGTACATTCCTTGCTCACTCGCACATTATGACCGGATCACTCGCACATTTCGATTCACACATAACCAATCACTCGCACACTATGACCGGACCACTCGCACATTATGACCGGACCACTCGCACATAACCAATCACTTGCACATCACTGCACTCGCACATTATGACCGGACCACTCGCACATCACCGTACTCGCACATTTCATATTCACTCGCACATTATGACCGGACCACTCGCACATTTTGACTCGCACATAACCAATCACTCGCACATTCCATGATCACTCGCACATTTTGACCTGACCACTCGCACATTTCGATTCGCACTGCACATAACTAATCACTCGCACATTCCATGTTCACTCGCACATAAACAATCACTCGCATATCACCCTACTCGCACAATCCATGTTCACTCGCACATTATGACCTGACCACTCGCACATTTCGACTTGCACATAACCAATCATTTGTACATCATTGTACTTGCACATTATTATGACCGGATCACTCGCACATTGACCAAACTAGCACTCGCACATTCGGATGTTATAAAAACCGGACCACTCGCACATTGACCAAAATAGCACTCGCACTTTACGGTGTAGTAAAAATCAGACCACTCGCACAATCTGATATTGCAAAGCCAAAAAATTACACCACTCGCACATTCACCAAACTAGCACTCGCACACCAAACTAGCACTCGCACATTTCGGTGATGTAAACATCGGACCACTCGCACATTAACCAAACAAGCACTTGCACATTGACCCAACAAGCACTTGCACATTCTGGTGTTGTGAAAACCGGACCATTCGCACATTGACCAAACTAGCACTCTCACATTCCGGTGTTGTACAAACCGGATCACTCGCACATTAACCATACTAGCACTCACACATTCCAGTGTTGTAAAAGCCACACCACTCGCACATTGACCAAACTAGCACTCTCACATTCCGGTGTTGTACAAACTGGACCACTCGCACATTGGCCAAACTAGCACTCGCACATTCCGGTGTTGTACAAACTGGATCACTCGCACATTAACCATACTAGCACTCACACATTCCAGTGTTGTAAAAGCCACACCACTCGCACATTGACCAAACTAGCACTCTCACATTCCGGTGTTGTACAAACCGGACCACTCGCACATTGGCCAAACTAGCACTCTCACATTCCGGTGTTGTACAAACCGGACCACTCGCACATTGGCCAAACTAGCACTCGCACATTCCGGTGTTGTAAACTCCAAAAGTTGAGGTGATGATGTCAAAAAAGTATGCTAGCGTACTTTTTCTAGGTACCACATGAAACTTGGTGTAAACGAAAGCTTACATTGAACTGATTACGAAATGGTGTAATATGTGACAAAAATCTTTTTCGGCTGCTTACCGTTAGCAGAAGCCCCTAAAGTTTGAATCATAACGTCGTAGCAATCAGATGGCCGAGCGATCAGATTACCGATTAGATGGCCGAGTGGTGTGGAGCGTCTGCTTCTGGATGGGTAGACTTGGGGTTCGATTCCGAGTCGGGTCAAACCAATGACTTTAAAATTGGTATTCACAGCTTCCCTGCTTGACGCTCAGCATTTAAGGGACAGTGTGGAGAAAGCCTGCTTGACGCTCAGCATTTAAGGGACAGTGTGGAGAAACAGAAAATTCAACGGTAATTGAGGGAAACTGCGAAGTGAGCTTGCGCTCTTCGAGTCAGCAGCCACCCGTTAAATATGTCAAATGCGATCGGCTCCAGCCGCGAATGGAACCCGTCACGTAGGATCTGTCACTTGCGCCCGGTACCGCTAGGCCATGTCGCTGAAAGCTTGTTGTGCCGTTGGGAAAAGCACTCAACGGAATTCCCCCATCTCAGTGTGGTAGACATATGGCCGGCAACTCCTAAGCGAGTTTGTACAGCGCTTTGTCGCTTATGCCAATGATAATAATAATAGTAGCGAAAAATTTGCTAAAAATCGCATGAAACTTGGTCCAAACGAAAGCATACATTGCACTGGTTACGAAATGGTATCTGACGAAAATTTTTTCGGGTGCTTTATACCCCCGGCGGAAGCCCCCAAAGTTCGAGTTATGACATCACAGCGTGTTGTGATGTCACAGCGAAAAGGACTCATGAAACGTCATAATCAAAACTTAGGTGCTTCTGCCGGGGGTAAAGCAGCCAAAAAATTTCTGTCACATGCAGTATCGGTACCATTTTGTAATCAGTGCAATGTACGCTTTTGTTTGCACTAAAGCGCTGTTTATAGTGAAAATTGAGTGAGCGTTTCCTTTCTCTCTTTTATTGAAAAGCGCCATTACGATTAACGCCTCGTCACTTATAATTGACGAAGAAAATTTAAACGCGCGGTTGCGATTCAGCACGTTCATGGAAGCATAAAAATTATAACGACGCAATATTTCACTGTTTGCTGGCTAGTCGTTTTGAGCTTTGGGTAAAAAAATGTAAGACAGCTTGGCGAAACAATGAACAAAAAAGAGCATGATTATTTTATACCCTTGGTTTATTTGTTATTTTAATGAGATATCGGTTTTTAAACGTGAAATAAGACTTTTAGTCAACGAAAATTATTCGTGAAATAGTGCGGCATTAAAATTAGAGTTGACTATGCGTTTTTTCTCCAAGTAATACAATTTATCTTGCTTCGTTGCGTCTCGCCAATTTTCACTATAAACAGCGCTTAAGTTTCATGCGATTCTTAGTCCAAGTTTTTTCGCTGTGACATCATAGTTCAAACTTTGGGGGCTTCTGCTGGGGTAAAGCGGCCGAGAAAAATTTCCGTCACATACCCTATATCATTTCGTTATCAATGCCGGGGTAAAGCAGCCGAGAAAAATTTCTGTCACATACCCAGTATCATTTCGTAATCAGTGCAATGTAAGCTTTCGTTTGCACTAAGTTTCATGTGGTACCTAGAAAAGGTATGCTAGCATACTTTTTTTCAGCTAGCATTTTTTTCCTTTTTTTCATGCTAGGATACCTTTTTGACGTCATCACTCGAACTTTGGCGGTTTATGTTGGGGATAAAGCAGCCAAAAAAATTTCTGTCACTTACGATTTCGTGATCTGGTTGATGTAAGCTTTCGTTTGAACCACTAGGTTTCATGTGGTACCTAGAAAAGGTATGTATGCTAGCGGTTTTTGGGACCCATTATGGCCAAACGCATCTAATCTGACCTGGCAGTAATCACTTTTCGCCGACGTTTTTTGACATAGTGCTCTCATCAGAGCTGCATTAATTACTGTATTGCAGGGGCGTTCCCAGAAATTTGAAAAGGGGGGGCGCAATTTCCGTTTCCACTGAAAATAAAAAAAAAGGTTTTCACGTCTTTCGACTTCCAATTTACCTCCCAAAATAAAGTGAAGACCAAAAAATAAGGTCATCGTGTCCTCAGATGTTCTGTTTCCTCTGTTCCGCTATTTCAGCGGGGAGGGGGCATGGACCCAGCGGCTCCCCCCCTGGGTACGTTCCTGCATTAGGCAAACTAGGCATGTGGCTTGAGGCCACAAAAACGTCATTGATCAACCATCAAAATTAGATTTTCTTATAACGTAAACTTGACCTTGCAAGTGCAGATAATTGTATATCCATTATAGTGATAACATAATGTTACTCATTGTTTGCTGATCGCGTCATTAATCATTTTCTTTGTTTTGTAGAATAATAAAAATTTCGATTCATATACAAGTTTTGGCAGATCAGCTTAGATTGGCCTCAAATTGTTTATTAGTTTTGTGGCAGTTAAATAGTATTTGGACTCCATAGATTTGGATGCTTGTAGATCGTATCTAATGGAGTGTTTCTTTCTGCTTATCAAGTCTGCGACTAATTTCAGTGAAGGTTAATGAGCTTAAAGCTTTCTAAGCCTGGAATACACGAAAATCGTGATGAGTTTAATTTAGCATAGCTGAGCTGAAGGTCCTGTTTACACGACTTTTTTTTTAGCTCGGCTTCCAGCTGACCGGGTAGCCTACACAACAGCAAATGAGGGGTGACTTATATCAAACTTACCGGAATAATCTTGATTTATTGAAAATTAATGCAATTTAAAACTGAGTAATTGGATATGGCCACTAATAGCCTAGGTTGCTGCATTTTCATGCTGTAACGTTCGAAAACTGTAGGCCTACCTTGGTGTCCTGGCACTTCTATGTATTGAAAGAGAGCTGCTACATGAAACTGATTTCAGCTCAGTTATCGATGAATTTGTCACAATAAAATCAAGAAAAGTTAGCATTTAATTTATTATATTATGCACTAATCATTCGGTATTGTACACTGAGCAGTAGTGAATCAAGAAAATCTTGATGGGGTGGGGATGAGATTTCAAATAATAAGCTACTGGATGTATGCTGATGGTGTGGATGAAAAGGATACACCACGAAAACTGTAATGCTGGTGAGAGAATGCATTTTCCACAATCACCCCCCCCCCCCCCCTAGATCTGCCCCTGACACCAAGTAACATTTTCAGCTTGTATTTTGAATTATCAAATTTTGCTAAGAAATAATGCTTATACTCGTAAGGCTGCTTTGTTTTTATATTTGCTCTTATGATTAGTTTAAGCAAAGACCAACTTCGCTAGAAAAATTTTTAAGGGATATGTATAATTAATATTTGGTTGTTGAAATAAAGAAAGCTATTTTTTGGTCGGTTTTGGACAGAAGAGCAAAATAAAACATCTGTAACCTAATATTTCGGTGCACTGCACAAAAGAGCCAAAGAAAGATATTACACTCGGCAGTTCGTTTATTTTTGCTACCAACTTGGTCCAGGTATTGAGGGGACATGTTGCCCCCTTGAAATAAGTCACTGAGTTCAGGCCATACTTGAAATATGCCTTAAGGCCATTAAAGCGTTAATCCGGCACTGAGTAGGACAGTAGGTCGCTATATATGCTACTTGGTTATTGGTTCTTAGAAAAGGTATGCTAACCCCTCTTAGCTGTCGGTCTATCAACCTTGCATTTCGCAAAGGCGCGATAGTCAGACATGGTCAGATTGGTCAGACCGACGCTTATTTTAGCAGGTCTACTGTGCTTATTATTTCCCTGCTCAACTTATTTAGTCAATCTGCTTATTTCAGTACTGTGCTAATTTCACTGCCGAGTTTATTTCAATGTTGTAAGTTCTTTCAGCGTGTGCCCATTACCCAAAACCTTGACAATATACCGTGCTATTCAATAAACTTTTGGAAATTGCGTTGATACGACATTGTTTAGATTTGGCTGATCAACTAAAAATGCAATATTAAAATGATTGCCACAAGTTACAAAGTTGATTTTTCGTTGTTTCTACCTCAAATTATAATCTTATGATTAATTAACAGACTAGCGTTAGCTTTCGCAAACAAAAAATTTGTGTTATCGGATTAGCATTAGCGAAGCTCATCTTTTGGATTATCGGACTAGCTGTTAGCGGAACTAATTTTTGCGTTAGCTATGCCCGCCTATGATGATAGCACAATGTTTTTTTGACTTAGCTATGCTAGAGATTTGGGATCTTCCAACTTAGGATTTTAATGGTAAAATCAATATGCATCATAGTATGTGATTTGACTTTCACTCCAACCACAGAGCTTGAGAGTATACGAGGTAGCTAACTTAGATTTTGAAATTACTTGGTCGTCGTCATCGTCGTTTGGCGGGGCATCTCTTCCAAGACAGATGAAAGGACCAAGGCCGAGGGTTTATCCTTTTACCACCCTGGCCACCAAACTGCTTGGGTCAGATGCTGACTGTAAGGGACTTCAGCCAGCATCTTGTTTCGTCATCCAAAACCATTAGACCAAACATACCTCGAGGTGCTCGATGTATGGGACACTGTGAGATGATGTGATCTGCGGTTTGTTCACTGGCACCACACTCACAATTCGCTAGAGGAGCGAGACCCCATTTGTACATGGACGAACAGAAACGTCCAACACCAGAACGCAGACGGTTGAGCTTGACCCAGGCTGCCCTGGACAGACCCATACCCAAGGGTCTGGAGCTAGCCTTGGGAATGAAAGCGTGGAGTGACAATGCGTTGGCAGAGTACTCCATGTCCCATTTCATGTTCGTCCACTCGGCTGCACGGACGTCCATCTCAGAAAGACTGTCTAGTAATTTCCGAGCAGCAGGTACAAATGAGCGTCTAGATTTCAATCTCTCCCTACATACGTCCTGTGACTCATGAAACAGGCCATGTAAAATGTGGTCAGGGTCCAGGGAGCTGCGGTTGGCTAGGGAGAGTGTCGCTCCTTGGCGGCGAAGCTCAGCTGGCTGGATGCCTGAAAGAACCGGAAGGTAGACCGATGGAGTGGGACGCAGGCACCCAGTGACAATGCGCAAGGCGTCATTTATTACACTGTCGATAAGCCGTATGTGCACGCTGCGGCACCAGACTGGTGCGCAGTACTCGGCAGTCGAGTAGACCAGAGACAGGGCAGCTGTGCGTAATGTCTTAGCGCTAGCACCCCAACCTGTTCCGGCAAGTCGCCTCAACAGTGAGACGCGAGCACTTAACTTCTTGCGCAATGCTTCCAGGTGAGGACGATATGTGAGCGATCTGTCCAGTTTGACCCCAAGATAAGTGGGAACTGGACAGAAAGGTAAGGTCTTACCGATGTTACAGACCTTAAGCTCACGCTTAGCCTTTCGATTGTGGAGGTGAAAGGCCGCCGTCACCGTTTTAGTGTGGCTAAGCTTCAATCGCCAGGTCTGGAGATATTCCGAGAGTGTAGTCATGTCCTGGCTTAGAGTCCTTTCCAACTCCTTCCATTCTCCAGATATATGAAGTATCGCCAGGTCGTCGGCATAGGCGAACTTCTTGGAGGTTATGGAGGGGACATCATATGTATAGATGTTGAAAAGGAGGGGAGCCAGGACCGATCCCTGGGGGACGCCATTTCTCAGGCGTCGTAACCTGCTAGGCTTGCTGTCGCCAGTTGTAAGGGTGAAGCTTCTGTTGCGGATCAGCTCCATAATCATACGAACCATGTGCTTGTCCGGCAGAAGCCGCAACAGCTTGCAGGTGAGGCCACGGTGCCAGACAGTGTCATAGGCAGCTGTCAGGTCGATAAAGACGGCACCGGCCTTCTTTTTCGCTTCAAATGCATTCTCAATGCTTTGTGTGAGCAAAGTGACTTGATCCACGGTGGATCTTCCACGTTGAAAACCCGCCTGTTCCCGTGGGAGCAGAGGGTCAATAAGAGGTTCGACGCGGGCGTAGATAAGTCGCTCGAGAATCTTGTAGGGAACACAGAGCAAGGAGATCGGACGATAGCTCTTTGGGTCCTCTACAGGTTTCGAAGGCTTTGGGACCGCTACTACTAGCGCTCTTCTCCAGATCTTAGGAATTTTGAGGTGGTGCAGGCAGGAAGATAGGAAGCCACGTAGCCAAGATTTTAAGCTGGCTCCAGCATGGATTATCAGCTCCGGACAAATGGAATCAGGTCCAGGAGCTTTGCCTGGTTTTAAATGTTGGAGGGCAGCAGCGAACTCCCGATGGGAAAAACTCCCAGAGACATTCGCAGGATGTAATGGATCAGCCCTCCAAAGGTCAGACACTTCCTGTAAAACGAGCCGAGATGAGCGTCGATTCACACCTTCGTATTTCCCGTTTTTAACCAGCTGAGAAGCAATAGCATCAGCTGAAACGGGACATTGACGAGGGGATTGTCGTGACCTACCAGTCAAGTTGTTTATAGTATTCCATGCCAGCCGGCTGGAGTGCGAAAAGTCAGTGTTGCGGACCGTCTCTGACCAGCGATTTCTCCGCTTCCCGTCGAGCCTTGTGAGTAGGGCTGTGGCAGCCCTATCCGAATCAGGGCCCCCAGGTGACTGCAGGAAATGCTGATAGAGGTCTTCACACTCCGCATCCCAGCAAGGTATGTGGTTTGATCGTCGACCACGAGGGATGCATTTCTTCGCCGCAGTGCTTATTACCTTGCAAAAGCACTGGTAAACCTGATCGATGTTTTGAGATTCAGGTGGCGGTATACTCTTGGCCAGTTTGTTGGTTAGGTTAGAATAGTGGTCCCAATTGGCCTTGCGGAAGTTCCATCGCTTTACAGGCTTGCTCGGTTTTGGATGAGCAAGTTTGGGTGGACTTATAAGCGAGGGTCGGTGCTGTGACCTTGGGAACCTTCCTAAGATACGTCTGTCAGGTAAGCGACTGTCCAAATCGACACTGGCAAATGCAAGATCTGGGTTGGTGTCTGTTTTCCAGCGGCCAGAGTGGAAACTGGCGGCCTCCTTGGGGCTATATAGCAGGGTGAAGTTGTTGGCACTGGCCCAGCCAGCCAGGCATTCACCATCTGGATTGTTATTATTATAGCCCCAGTCAACATGGTGGCAGTTGAAGTCGCCAGCATAGAGGCAGGGATGGGGGAATGCTGGAAGATCAGATGCTTGCATCCGTGTTGGAGGGGGTTTGTAGACGTTGACTATTTTATAGTTATCAACATCCACGCACACCCACTCGATCTCCGATGTTGGTGGGGACTGGTCGATTAGGATCCACTTCAGACGCTCATGGACAAACGTAGCAAGACCATGCTTCCTGCTCAAGGAAAACCCAGCTAGATGGTAGCTCGGAAGATCTAACCTTTCTACCGAGGTGCAATGGGTTTCCTGTAAGAGGATGACGAGTGCCTCACACTGTAACGCAAGATGATGCAACACGCTCATCTTGCTTGCAGTGAGGCCTTCGATGTTCAGTTGGAGAATGCTGGGCCTTTGGAACTTGTTGACGGTGCGCCGAAGATGCGCATCGCCCCGTCCTGAAAAGGACGTTTGCCGCTGCCCAGCTTGAACATCGTTAGGTGTCTCGCCGTTAAGGCAGATTCGGTTTCTGTCAGCCAGATTAAATAGCGTAGACAGAGTAACGCTCCGGGCTACGGGAAAGCATCTGCCATCCGGAGCAAATTACTTGGTAATTTGCTGTTTTGTATATGCATTATAAATTGTGTCTTTGTGTTGTAAATTGAGCTTTCTGTCTTGATAGATTATTCTTACCATGAGAGACAGTGAAGATGAATGGGCTGAAAGTATAACAAATCAATTGCGGAAAAAATCTACGCCTTATATTGTGTTGATGAGTTATTTATCTCCAACATTTCAGACATTCTGGAAGTATTTACAAATGACATGTAGGTGAAGTCGTAGTGTTTAGCTGATATGGCCAATCGAGGTAATGCGCGTGCTTTTTGAAAAAAACGCTGTAGCTTCAATTAAACTAGAGAAGAAAAAAACGAAAACGCACCTACAAATACATCATTGCATAGACCTCTTTTTTAAAAAAAAATGGATCGCTAACTCCCTACAGTTACTTACGTGGCAATTATACGCACAATCCGCGCATTTGACGTTTTTTGGCTAAACCGCGGCAAGCGCATTGCAACGTTGGTGCGCGCATTCCAAGGCGTGTTAAGTTTAAATAAGCCTATTTACATGGTCTGTTATAAAGCGCTTTGTGACGAAGGCCAATTCTATTTGCTTTTCAATTCGATAAATTAAACAATGACACAGCCTCAGTAAAGATCAAGAACTTAATAGGATCGATCACTCAAAAGATGTCAAATGCTTGAAATAACATTGGAAAAGTTGCCTAGGTATCTACTCCAAATTAACTTGAAGGTAGGATCATATATGCCAACTTCCACGTTACTCAGTCTGCTAAGAGGCTCACATTCAAGTTACTGAGGTTGACATGATTTGGGCAAACGACTTGGAGAAAAGCCACAAATAAACTGGTTATTGGAGAATTAATTTGCCTAGGCTTGGTCAAAAATACTCCACTTAAGCAACCCGCATCTCTAGTACTCACTAGGCCATCTACCCAATTGCAGCTGCAGACGCGTTTCGACCTTTTTAGGTCTCATCAGTGCAGCATAGCAACAACCCCCCTCAAAAAACTCGTAATAAAACTACATTCCTGCTTTCATTCTACCCCAAATTTCTTGCTACCATTCCTCTGTTAATTCCCTGCTGCTATCCTAATTGCTAAGATGCAAACTAAATTCTTGCCACCCCTCGAATTTTGGGAGTAGATACCTAGGCAAGCTTTTCAATGTCTTTTCAATTCGCTGCGATTTTATGTTTACATGCACTTTGCAGTCCGCAAATGACTGATGGGACTAATAAGCATAATAGCACAAATGGGGAAGAATGAGCGGGAGCATGGGGGAGTATGGATGGTGGGGGAATGGGGAAATTTTTGGTAGTTGGGTGAGTTTGGTCAAGTGTGGGGGAAATGTGGAAGGAGTGGGGAAATGTGTTGGGGTGTGGGAGGAGGTAAGGGAAAGTGTGGGAAGATGTGTTGGAGGTGTGGGAAAGTATGAGGAGGTGTGGGGGATCGGAAGTATGTGTGTGGAAGTGTGTTTGAGGTGTGGGGAAATGTGTTTGTGGTGTGGGGAGAGGTGTGGAAAGGGTGTTGGGGTGGGGGCATAGGATGTTGGGTTTGGGGTGGGAAAGGGCAGGTGGGGTGGGGGGAAGTGCGGGGAGAAATGTGGGACAATCCAGGGGCGGGGAAGTTCGGGGAAAAAGGAGGTGTTACGATCTGGGACCCCAACTCTCCTGACCCCTACCCCCCAACCTCCCGCCTCCAACTCCCGACCCACCCAGTCCCTCCGACTCCAACTCCCCCGTCCCTGCGTTTTCTGGCCGCAACGCGCATTTTCCCTTTTTTCAAATTGGGGGTTGAATGCACGCTTTGTGGAATATCTGGAAAAAAATAAATTGGCATTTTTCCAAACTTGATGGTAATCTAATGCGTCTTAAACTACTTTACACCTACTGCACAAAAGAACGTTCGGTTTTGATCTTCTGTGACGAAATAATAGCAAGGTTACGAAACTTACTCGCAAACTTGATTTTGCCGCATTTTTGGGTGTTTCCCGCCAAACTTAATGCCACTGCCAAACGTGCTTAAAAATTTTGTTCATATGCTGTTAAGTTGGTGAGGATTAAGTGTTCTAGAACAGTGGTTCCCAACCTAGGGGTAAATTACCCCCGAGGTGTAATATGTGATTCTTCGGTGGGTAATGTGACAGCATTTTGAAGGCACTTTTTTATCTCTTCACCGATATTTTCACAAAAACAGGACACCTGCAGACTTGTAGATCATCTTTTGTTTTTCACCCTTATTTTCACGAAAACACGACACCTACAGACAGGAGCATATTATTTAGGGGGGGACCATTGTGCCATGCCCCCTACTTTTGACTCTCCTTTTAGTAAAAAAAAAAACTAATAGTGCCAAGTGACTGAAATATGCCAGACTCTTTTAATGGTTTCCGTAGGTTGTGGCCAGGGCAGATCCAGGGGGGTAGGATGGGGGGCATTCTCCCACCAGCCAATTTCAAAAATGTTTTTGATGTATACAATTTTTCATTGATCTCGAACCTCTTCGATAGCAATAAGCCTAACGCCTTAAGCACGCATAATCGAAAACGTGCGAACAAAATACATCATATTTGGCGAAGCACTCAGAATTAGGTTCAAAAAATTTAAACAAAATTTGCCTCAAAATTATTCAAAAAGAACCAAAATACGCATTGTGGCATGTAAATTTTCCAAAAATTTCCGGGGGAGCATGCCCCCGGACTCCCCTAGAGCTTTTCTTGTTTTTCCAACAGTTTCAAATTTGTTCTTCCGAAAAAATTACTCTTGAAACAATGTGAAAATTATGCCTCTCTCCCCTTTTAAAATTTCTCGCTACGCCACTGCCTGCAGACGCGTGGATCTTTTTTTTTTTTGCACTTCACCGATTGACATAACTGAGGTCAGTAATAGATTATTGTGGGTAATTGAGGATCAGTCACATCAAAAGTGGTTTAATGAAGAAAAAATGGTTGGGAACCACTGTTCTAGAAGATGAAAAAGGAAAGAGGATTGAAAGTAATGCCGTTCAAAAGTTATGTAATGAAACGCGCAATACAATGAATTTAAGTTTTGCGCGCATTACCTCAATCGACTGTATTTATTTTTGAAACTTACCATTTTGTTTCAGTTCATGTAATTTATGGTACAGACGGCAATTACCGCTTATTCAGGCCTTCTGAATTCAACATGACTCTCTTTCGCATGACTTATCGTCGCCACAACTCTCATGTGCTACAGGTACCTATGTCCTATGACTTACGTAATGATCATTGAGAAGTGATTTACTGTAGCTGACAAATTTGCGGTTGACTCACTAAATTGATGTACTTACTATTTTAGAACATAACACGAAAAATTCTCAGCCATTATTCCTGATCCTTTTCATACTTTCGTTCATGCGATTTTCAACGTACTTAAAGAGGTAGATTTTAGTTGTCCGTTTTGTCTTAGCTTCTGTATTTAATGTCAAGTACCGTTTCTTAGTAATATTTTTGTGGGTAGACTGCTCCTAGAGACAAGTTTCTTATCTACAACGTGAAAGAAGGTTGGGAACCGTTGTGTAAATTCCTGGAGAAGGAAATTCCTGATGTGCCGTTTCCTCACGAGAATGTTCGAGGTGAAAAAATTCAGAAAGCTCTTTACGAAAACCCATTTTTCGTGAGATCGCGACGGGAAACCAACCTTGCACTGGTTACAATTGGTCTTTTGTTTGGTTTTGGAACTTACAAACTGGTTCGGTGTGGTGGGTTTTCTTTCCTTGCCAAAATTTTTTCCAAAGCAGCTTCGTTCTTCGTAGATCGTGAAGTTCTTCGTCAATAATCATGTTCTAATGAGAAAATTCTAATTTTGATGAAAGTTTCTCTTCGTTGTATTGTAATACTTGTTGCTGATTATACGTCATTAATTTCATTTGTCATTTTGTTTTTGATTCGTTTTGTATATTCGTGCTTACGCGCTTATTCCCAGTTTTTACTCGCATTACGGCCTTCAACTAGGTGATGAAATACTCCAATGCAGGTTCGTAAACATGCTTGCCCGCCATACACCATTTCCACATTTATGCATCGGGATACTATTTATGTATACCAAACTTAATTTGGCGTTAAAAAGTTCAGTCTTCGCAACATTGATCGAAAAACGGTCAATCTGACTGAAAAGCCTATAGTCAATAGTTATGTTAAAGTTATTTTAGTATTGATGCAGTACGTTTTTTATCATGTTAGTTGTTTACCTGTTAGTAAGTACTGCAACTTGATGGCACTTTGTGATGGCCAAGTTTGATATGATGTTTTTGATCTGTATGCACTTGTGCAGATGCATGAGTGCGATAAGTGCTGGTTTTTTGAACAAAGGGTATTTTCCTAATTGATATTGTAATGTTGTCCTTTGTAAATAGTGCAGAACAAATGTTATTAAAACTAAGTGTTCTGATGAGACTTGTCAGGTCGAAACAGTGATCTGTATGCAACTATTTGTTTGAAGTTGTTCGCTCTTATCAGTTTTGATCATATCGTTGAAGTCCGTAGAAGTTGGATTACACTTTTTTGTATGAACTTCTGAAAAAATTGTTTTGAAATATCACACATAGCAAAAATGTGCTTATATTGCGTGTCCATAATTATATGCAATATTGCGTAGAATAGTGTTTGTTGATTGAACTCATTGTAAGTTGCATTTTGATTAATTGATTGGCTAAGGATATTATTCATGTAGCCTATAACTGCGAAAATTATGCAATGCCATGTTTTACTGAAATGTTTAATATCAGCATCAGATTTTTCATATATGCTACTACTTAAGCTTTTTGCAGCGCAGTAGGTGTATTGTGGTTGTTATACAATTTGTATGTTGAGGTAGTAAGCCTTATGCTTATTTCAAGCGCTTGAGCATGTTGTGCAACACTATGCAGCGCCCACTTTTAATTCTTTATTGTCTTCGTTCGCGCGTCAGGCTTACGACCAAAAATAAGACCCAATGAAGAGAAAAAAAGAAGCTGAGCACTTAAATCTTATATATCATAAGTTACGCTTACTCTAGCTGGGAAACACGTTTTGTTCGATTCAGAATTTTCAATATAATTTTATTGTCGTTTTGATATGATCCATGACTACTAACGAAAATGAAAATCGTCAACTTAAGATCATTAAGTATTACATCAGTGTTGGTTATTATGCTTGCTAGTTACGCCTGTGATTCGTATCTAATTGTTAATGTTAGGTTCCTAAGATGGACCTGTGGGTTACAAACTAAAAATAGCATATTTTCTGCGAAGTGTATCCTAATTCTAGGGATCTGAACTCATTTATAGGGACCCAAATCAAGCCCATATAACGCCCTAAAAACCTGATTTTATGCTCTTGCTATTCGTTTAGATTAGAGGTGGGCAAACTTTTCACACGAAGAAACTCATTCCAGACTGTAAAGACTCTTTTTTTTTTGCATTGCTTTACCTGTACATCTTTAGCCTGTTTAGTTATATCTGAATATGTTTAGCCTGGATTGGCTGTGCGTAGCAAGGCTGACGAGACTTTTGTTGTAGTCGAAACATTAATTTGTCCCTTGCAAATTTCTCATCGAAGTGCAATACTCGCCCATTTTTCGTTAGAGCTCAACGTGAAACAAAATTTGTAGCAACGGCAATTTATATTTTGTGTGGTGTTGGAATTTATAAACTGGTAAAACATTGTGGAAGCTTTTATATTGAAAAGTGGGCTAACCAATTTTCTCACCAAACAATTTTTGGAAGCGACCAATTTTATTTCGTAATTTTGTGAAGTTATCTGTGCAGTATTATTATTGAAATTTAAGTTGCATTTAATAAAATAAATACCTGAGGTTATTTTCAAATTATAGTGATCTGAAAATTCAACGGTAATTGAGGGAACTGCATAGTGAGCTCCCGCTCTTCGAGTCAGCAACCAATTGTTACAAATGTCAAATGCGATCGGCCCCAGCCGCGAATTGAACCTGTGCCGTACGATTTGTCACCTGCGCTCGGTACCGCTGAGCCATGTCGTTTAATCTCTTTTGTTTTGACAATCACATTTATATTTTTCCTTCGTTTATCACACAATCATGTATCTTATTGCGTTTGTTGCGTCGTTCTTATTCTAATTCTGCATTAAATAATGCTTTTAGAATTTTTAACTGCAGTTCTCTATTAGTTCATTGTATGAAAATTACGAGTATTTTTTTATATGACTTACACCCAATAACAGTGTGAAATCATTTCTTGTAATTGTAATTCATTGTGTGTATGAACAAATAAATCCTTGCCTTTTCCACGATGCTTGCAGGGAAATCTCTTCATTAAGAATCGGTGTCATAAATCAAAGTTATCAAACTGTAAGATCGCTAACACCCAATAAGAGTGTTAAATCATTTGTTGTAATTCATCGTTACTTAGTGTGAACAAATAAATTCTTGCCTTTCTTTTTCACGATGCTTGCAGGGAAATCTCTTCATCAATAAGTTGAGCCTACCACTAGGTAGGGGGGCCACCGGGGTACTGCCCCCCCCCCCCTTTTTGACAAAGCTTAATTTGAAGTGTAATGAAAACGTACTGATAAAATATTGCAAACTTTGTTTCAAAAGCTCCCTCATCTTCACCATTTTTTCAATTACGACTAATTCTTGCGCCATTTGAATTTCGACATACCTTCTTCGCGCATAACAGCGCAATAGAATCAAATATTTAAGTGTAAGTACAGAGAAAAACAAGATTGTGTCGCAAAAATACAAATGAATATGGCGAGCAAAAAATGTTCGGTTAAAAATTATTTTAAGAATGGGCAGCTTGATTAGTATTAGGATAGCGATTAGCGAACTTAAGGATTGCCTGCCTAGGTCTACAGACTCTGCTGTAAATAATTAACTTCATCCGTAAAACAAAATAAATACCAATAACTTGAGGCAAAAATCGAAATACGGGAAGACGGCGTAAGCCTTTTTGAGGCGCCTAGCAGGATCAAGCTGGAAGGCTGGTGCCAAAACGCTGTGCATAGCTACCTTGGGCCACTGTTTGGAGTCGAAGTGCTCATACGCGCCTCATTGACAAGCCCATCAACGACGCTTTGCGCCTGATGACTGGATGCCTGCGTCCCACACTAACGGACAACCTATTTGTTCTATCAGGCATCACACCAACTGATCTTCGTGGAAAGAGAGCCCAGGAGCCTGGCCATCTACTCCATGATCGGCTCACGTCCCACCCTTATAGAGGGCATCGACAGCTTAAGTCAAGACACCCCTTTGTGCCTGCTGCTCTGGAACTGCTCAGAGATGCGAGTGAACTGGACACCAGGGCAGCAAGATGGGCGGACCACAGGTAACATCGGGTGGTGGGAGGGCACTTCTCGTCTACATTCATTTTTGATGATGTCGGCGCTTTGCTACCTGGAATGGGGTTTCCCAGACCCGCCTGGGTCCGGCTGAACCGTCTCCGGACTTGAGTTGGCCTCTTTCTTTTATCAATGTATAAATGGGGCGTGGCTTTCACAGTAGGGTGGAGTGAATTTTACTTAATCTTTTGGATTGGTATTTAAGGAGTTAAAACACTTGGCTTTGGGGCTAAAAACAACCATGAAACCAATTTTGGTCCACCTACCCCTAAATTGAGCCTCCTATTTGAGGTCAAAGGTCACGCGGGATCAATTTTTGTCAAAATTGCTCCAACTTCTCTCCTACTGATCGTAGAAAGCTGATTATTGGCTCAAAAGATTCAGAAAACCCATGTTTCTATCTGTTCTAAACGAACTTTTCCTTCAAATGCGAGTGGAATTTGAGTTATTTCAAAAAATCCAGATTTTAGCTAGTACTGCAGCATATATTTCGTGAATTTTGACGGGTATTGCATGATCTCGCATTTTTATCAATGTCTGTTGTTGCTCGGAATTGACTAAATGATAATGAATATTAAGCAAAGAAGGTTCATTACGGTCAACCAGTTAAGCATCCTTGAAGGACTATGTTGGTGGGGTTTTCTAATCAACAACCATAATTCGAATGAAGAGTGAGTGAAACTGTGAATGTACCTCACTGCATGCATTCAAAGTTACTGCTCTTCTCTTCAAAGCTTTGCAGCACTGTCCTTTATTAAATGCATAGTGGTATGCTCATTTTGCTTAGTGTATATACGTATTCTAAAGTCAATTATTGTATTCAGGCCTATCATGTAATTATTGTTGTTGGTGTTATCGGTGTTCTCCTCTAGTTCCTGACTATAACTTGATCAATAGCAACAAGCATGCCTACTAGAGCAACTGCAATTGCAAGGACTTTTGCGTTGGATCCCTGGTACAAATTTCAAAGCACTGATCGATTCCAAAAAATTCCTTCCAACAAAACGAGTTGTTTTGCGAAGATTGTTGCACGAACAAAATTGGCATGGCAAAAATACAGTACAAACTTTTTCAAAAGAACTTTCCAAAATATGGATTCAATCGAACGCGTAACCAATTTCACAAAGAATTTTCGATCTTGCCAGAGCGTTCAAGAAAATTTAGCGCTATCCTACATCCAAAGGAGAAGCTGCATTTCGAGAAAGGGAGGAGGATTCTATCAATGATAGAGATGACTTGTACGACACGTTTAACCAAAATGAACAACATAGTAACTAGTAAGAAACTGGAAAAAACATACACACTGCGTGTGAACGAATACGCCTGGAACTTTTATCATGATCAATGTGGTCCAAGAATCAAAAAATGGTAGAATATAGTAGTATACTCAAACTGATTTAAAATTTATTCGTAAGATGAAGCGAGAAATCTTGAGCAAAAATCATCACGATCAGCCAAAGACTTCCGTTTCACATGCAGCAGCTTACAGCGACAGTGCAGTTTCAACATCTGACTCCTTTCAGTTCTCTCCACCGGCCAAAGGTGCAAGCATGCAAAGCCGGCAAGGTTTGACCTTACTCTTGCACTAATGTGTAAACGGATGGTGCAGGTGCTGCCATTGCGTCCGCAGTTTTAAAAGATTTCAAAGTGATTGGTGATGTCAATTTAGCAGAAGTCATAGACTGTAGACCAGGGATTCTTAACCGGGGTAATTCTGAATTAAAAACTAAAGAAAACGTTAATTTTCAGTGTTGAAAAAGCAGTAGTGGTACATTGGGGGTAAATTACACTTTTTTTTCGGCAAGGGGTAAACAAGACAAAAAAGGTTAAGAACCATTTAACATTTTAACAGAAGATATAGACTCTATTTTGAAACAGTTTGTACTGTATTTTTGCCATGCCAATTTTGTTCGTGCAACAATCTTCGCAAAACAACTCGTTTTGTTGGAAGGAATTTTTTGGAATCGATCAGTGCTTTGAAATTTGTACCAGGGATCCAACGCAAAAGTCCTTGCAATTGCAGTTGCTCTAGTAGGCATGCTTGTTGCTATTGATCAAGTTATAGTCAGGAACTAGAGGAGAACACCGATAACACCAACAAAAATAATTACATGATAGGCCTGAATACAATAATTAACTTTAGAATACGTATATACACTAAGCAAAATGAGCATACCACTATGCATTTAATAAAGGACAGTGCTGCAAAGCTTTGAAGAGAAGAGCAGTAACTTTGAATGCATGCAGTGAGGTACATTCACAGTTTCACTCACTCTTCATTCGAATTATGGTTGTTGATTAGAAAACCCCACCAACATAGTCCTTCAAGGATGCTTAACTGGTTGACCGTAATGAACCTTCTTTGCTTAATATTCATTATCATTTAGTCAATTCCGAGCAACAACAGACATTGATAAAAATGCGAGATCATGCAATACCCGTCAAAATTCACGAAATATATGCTGCAGTACTAGCTAAAATCTGGATTTTTTGAAATAACTCAAATTCCACTCGCATTAGAAGAAAAAGTTCGTTTAGAACAGATAGAAACATGGGTTTTCTGAATCTTTTGAGCCAATAATCAGCTTTCTACGATCAGTAGGAGAGAAGTTGGAGCAATTTTGACAAAAATTGATCCCGCGTGACCTTTGACCTCAAATAGGAGGCTCAATTTAGGGGTAGGTGGACCAAAATTGGTTTCATGGTTGTTTTTAGCCCCAAAGCCAAGTGTTTTAACTCCTTAAATACCAATCCAAAAGATTAAGTAAAATTCACTCCACCGTATTCCACAGCGTCCTGTGAGTGAGGTGCAGAGGAACAAACCGCAGACCATATTATAACATCCTGTCCTCATAACGCCATTTAAATGGGATTCGGGGTCTGCTTACTATGAACGAGAGTTGGGCAAGGTGGCTGTCTGACATGTTGACATGTGCCCAGCCATTTAGAGTGATGCTACTTCCCGATGCAACATCACATCGCACCCACACGAAGAAGAAGCGTGAGTTTAACGCCTTTGCCCGAGCAGAACATTTGTTTGCTTATTGTAATTTGCCCCCCCCCTAAATATTACGCTGGCTATGCCTCTGCCACTAGCGTAGCCAGGATTTTGCAAATGGGGGGGGGGCTTGAGAATGACATCACATTTAACCATACGTAGTATACAAGAGCGGATCCAGAAAGTTGTAGCAGGGTAGATGTAATTTTGATAAGCTTTTTGAAAATGTTTTCATGTCAGGGGCGTATTCAGAATTTTTTTCTGGGAGGAGGTACCAATTTTCGTCAATTTTCAAGCGTAGTTTTTTTCGACAGATTTCATTTTAAGCAACTTAAGTAACAAAACGACTCTAGGGGGGTCCAGGGGCATGCTATCCGGAAAAAATTTGAAAATTTGCATACTGCAATGGCCATTTTAGTGCTTTTTGAACGACTTTTAAAGAAAGTTTGTCATATTTTCGGCCCCTAACTTTGAGTGCTTCACCAAATATGATGCATTTTGTTCGCACAGTTTCGATAAGCGTGCTTAAGGCGACTAAAGCATATTGTTATGAAGAGGTTTGAAATTATAAAAAGATTTTATTCATTCAAAACATTGTTGAAAGTGGCTGGTGGAGGAATGCATCCCCCACATCACCCCTGGATCCGCCCCTACTTGTGTAATAACAAAAGATGGCCTCAAATTTTAAGAGCGATGTTTTAAACTAAAAATACCGAAGGCATTTGTTGTTTAAGGAAGTCAAAGGAATGCTTTCTGGTGAAACTGGTAAAACGATATTCAAATGTTACCGATATAGTTCTTTTTTGAGCTACAGTACGGAGATCATTTTTGCTTAAAATCGTTCAGCCTTTTTTCTACGGAAGGTTTGAGGGGCCGAGGGCAGTTGCATTTAATTGTACAGGAGCAGCACTGCCCTGCTAATAAAATTGCGTCATTGCTTCATTAAGCGTAACAGCAAAGAATAACATTCGTGAAACAACGCTACGTAATTCTTGTTATTATGACAATTACAAAACCAGATTATCAATGACAAAGTATCGAGCACTTCGGAATAAATATAAGTAAAAGAAACAAGTATGACGTCATTTGAGGCTCAACGGGGGAGTTGGAAACCCCAACCCCACCTCGTGACTACGCCACTGCTTGTTATTATGACAATTACAAAACTAGATTATCAATGACAAAGCATCTAGCACTTCGAAATAAATATCAGAAAAAGAAGTAAGTAGCCTATAACGTCATTTAGGGCTCAATGGGATTGGGGGGGTTGTAACGAGCTCGCTCAGAAGTTACATCTTGCATGTGCCTTCCACACAAAAATGGGTAATCCCGCTAAGTGCCTCTCAACAGCACAACACGTACACTTACCGGCTTGTACTACGCAGCACTGACCCTTGCTGAGCGTCAAGCAGGAAGTTATGAACACTAATTTTTAAATCATTGGTTTGACCTCTAGACTAGACTTTAAAGCGAACCAGTCTACAGATCTAGTGGCGGACGCTCTGACCACTCGGCCACCGGAGCCAATGGCGGATTAAGAGGACGGATCGGGCTGAAGCCGGAAACCCGCAAAATTTGAGGGCCCCACCAATTTGTGTTTGCACCAATTAAGTTAACGCATGGAATGAGTTGGGCAAATAGGCCTACATTCATATTTTTTAGCACAAACTTCGTTAACGTAAGAATCACAGCCACTAAATTTTGTGCGTTGTTGTTAGGCCTATAAATGACGTCTTATAAGTCGTAACCATTTTTGCAGATTTCAAACGTAATATCAAAAAATAGATATGAATTCCGGAAAAATCGATGACAGTGAAGGCAAGATCTTCCTCTAGCAGTGGCGTGGTCGTAGAGGGCACCGGGACCATGACCTCTGTAACGTATAGTCGAACTGTACATCTGACTCCAGTGTTACTTTATTAATTTATTCCCCAATTCATCCTTAAATTATTCGTTAAATTGTTTAGGCCTACAGACTGCCAACAACTTTTATGCAAAACTACCAGGCCTTTAATTTTGCATTGATTTTAAAGTTGCAAATTGATTGAAATTAAAATTAGGTTGGCGCGGTTGTTAACTTTGCTATTGGCGCTGGGAGGTCTGGGGTACGATTCGCAGGCCCGCCGAGAGGGCGGGCAGAATGGGGTCACTGTCCGGGGGCCCGGGGACACAAAGGGGCCCGGGGTTTAGAATTGTCAGGTTTAGAATGCAAAATTCATCAGCTCAAACTACGGCCTGCGGACGTGATGATGTTTTTTTTTTATTTCGGGCCGAAATTCGAACATCTGCGGACGCTATGATCTTATTTTGCTCAGCACCAGAATGATGTTGAGCTGAAATTTAAACATCTGCGGAGGCTATGACCCTTTTTTTGCTCATCCCTTGATTTTGGGCTGAAATTCAGACATCTGCGGACGCTATGACCTTTTTTTGCTCATCATGTGATTTTGGGGCCCCACAGACCAAAGGGCCCAAACAAAATTTTTGCCCCGGGGCCCGAAATTGCTCTCGGCGCCCCTGACGATTCGTCCCTCACAGCTCGCCAGCGCTGCAATGTTTGTTTGGAGCAGTGTTAACCTCGTAACTCGTTGCACGCTTCAGGGTAATAAGCCTACCGCGAGTATTAATGAAGATTTGAATAATTTTATTACGTCTACTGAGCACAATTAGAATCATACGAGCCTGGACTAGCGGCGTACACAAAAAGACTGCGCTACGCGCATAACCTAATTCAGAATGGTCCAATAGAATTTTTTGTTCATTCAATTACCATTGCAGAGCCTCGATTACCCTTAACCCTTTAAAGGACAGAACTTCAGTTTACAAAATTTTTGAGCTACAATGGTTTCGTAGGGCGTGAAATATGTTTTTATTACCATTTAAAAAAAAAAAAATTTTTTTCTTGTTTGTTTATTATTTTATAGCATGTAACATATGTGTTACATTGTCCCTTAGGGGTAATAACTTTTGCATTTGAACCAAGTTGTTTAAATACAAGGCCACACGTTGTATAAAGTCCATGGCAGAGGAATTAAAGTTAAGGGTTCATTTTGCAAATGTATTATCACTAGGTGGCGCTGATATCTTAGGGAATTCCCCATGTTCGACTAGTTATTATGCTATAATTTACATTTCGTACATTTAAAAATGAATTGTGAAACATTTAGCAACGTATCAGCACTTTAGGAGACTCTCAACAATCGATGAAATTTCATACAAACTACAAGGAATTGAACTTTTATATATTTCTATACCTGCACCTCAAAAATCGCTCACATGAGAAGCTAAATCGCAGCCACCTACAAAATTGCAGTCACTTACTAGTCACTTATTGCATCATACATTGGTACAGTAACAAATTGTAATCGGCAAATAATTATCAACAATTCAAATCACATTTCTCATGCCACTAATACTGTCAAAGCACTCAAAAACCTTCATGATACAATTGAAAACAGTTTCTATCATTTACGTAACAAAGATGCACGTTACATTGCAAGCACTTATTGTTTGTAAGTGATGTCTTCTTTTTGCTGGTGCATAATTTGCATCTGGTATATAATACCGGTATATAATACTTTTCTGAATAAAACAAGAAACAACTTGAATCTTTAGACAAACAAACCCACTAAAGTTGAGCAGACAAGTTGGGATAGGTAACCTACTTTCTCGTTGGACCAGCTCCAGGTCATTCGTGAGGCTACATATGATAACATATTCACAACTATACCACCAGGCCACTGTATATACAATACCTACAGGTACCAAATTGCCATTAAGAATAGTCTAGCTACCCCAAAGTGAAAGATTACTTTTCGCTGCAATGCATTGTTCATTATGATTTAACAAAAATACTCTATTTGCATAGCTAATCTACCCAACAAGCACACTGTTTACTATTTAGAAAAATTACCTCTAAGGATCCGTGTAACATATATGTTACACAGCTAGTAAAACCTAAAAATAGCCCAGCCTAACCAAGCACAGCATCTGATTTGGGCTAGACTAGCTTTTCTAAGATATTCTAAGACTATTTCACCCCATCTGCGAAAAAATTTCCCAATACCGGTTGAGCAGTTTATCATTAAAAATCAACCTTTCCTTACCAGAAATTTCTCTTCGACACTCAACTAAATTTTGAAAAGAAAAACACTGGTGTTGCCATTTTTGATTTATATTCTGGTAATTTGCACATTTTAAATATCATAAAAAGTTCGAGGGTTGCAAGAATGTTAGAGTATTATGTCGAAATATTGAATAGAATGTATGTAACACATATGTTACATTATCCCTTAAAGGGTTAAAAAAGCCAAGCGCTAAACCTAGAGCAGCATTGAACCCTCGGCGTGTAGTAGTCCCACTCTTACATATTAACCACCCCACCGCTGGTGCTATAGTTCGCTGAGCATTTTTTTTTTCTTTTTACCAATATGCCGAGTGGGCTCAGCATTTTTATGTAGCACCATTTTTAAAATCTTCAATGATTTTGTTGTTTCAAATCCAAATTTTGTGTTCTGAGTTTGTAACTTTAACCACTACACCCTACGGTCATAGAAACAAATTCTTTGGTGTTAGTTTAATTTTGTTTCTGCTCTGAATGTTATTTTGCTGCAATTGATGACAAACAACAGTTCACACAACAATTTTCGAATAAGCGCCCTATTTCAACTTCAAGCGCCGTGATGTAGGCATACAAAAAGCTACAGTAATTACCGCATGTATTCAGACACATGGCAGTTTCGAAATTCGATAGTTTTGTCCAGGGATGTGGAAGCGGTATATTTGCAAACAGCTTCCGCTTCTACACCTATCGCTTCCGCTTCCAAACAGATTCACCGAAACTTTGCTAGTAAAATACGACTAATGCGTTGGTAGCCGATAGGGTAAACCGTAACTTTTTTTCCAACCCGTTAAAAGCACTTGGTCAAACTTTAACAAGCGTTTTTTAAAAGATAATTTGCAAAAAGCAAACAAAAGTGTAAAGGAATGATTGAGGCACAATCCTGGGAGTCTTTTGCTGCAACTTTGCTACGAAACTTACTCCTTTCAATAAAAAAATGTTGATACACAGCACTCAGTAGCGTAGTGAGGAATTTAAAAAAAGGATGGGGGACCATACTTTTCACATTTTTTCAAGCGTATTTTTTTTCGGCTAAACTAATTTGAAGGAGATTGAGCAACAAGAAAGGGTCTAGGGGGTCTGGGGGCATGCTCCCCGGAAATTTTTGAAAATTTACATGCTGCAATGGCAGTTTTACTGCTTTTTGAATAAATTTCAGCCAAATTTAGTTTAAATTTTTTGACCCTATATCTGAGTGCTTTGTCAAATATAATGCATTTTGTTCGCACATTTTCGATTATGCGTGCTTATGGCGCAAGCGGTTTATTGCTATCGAAGAGGTTCGAAATTATGGAAAAATTGCATAGCCTACATCAAAAACATTTTCGAAAATGGTTGGTGGCAGGATACATACAGTGGTGGGATTCAGCCGGTTCGCACCGGTTCTATAGAACCGTCTCTGGGAATTTTATTACAACAGCGAACCGGTTAGCATTGCTGCTTATAGTTGTACCATTAGTTGAAACAGAACTGGCTGATAATATACAACTTTTGAAATAGAACCGGCTGACGAAAAATTTGAATCCCACCACTGGATGCACACCCCTCATCCCACCTTCCTGGATCCGCCCTGGCCATAAGCTACAAAAACCATCAAAAGAGTCTGGCATATTTCAGTCACTTGGCTCCATTAACTTTGTTCTTTTTTACTAAAAGGCAGAGTCAAAAGGGGGGCCTTGGCACAATGTCTCCCTAAATACGCTCCTGACAGCACTCCATCTATTTCGTAACATGATTATAATTGGAAAAGAGTCAGCTATTGTTTTTAACGTTATTGATAAATTAGTTGCTTTTTTTTAAATTTAGAGAAAGCTGAAAGAAAATGCGATTCTACCTTAGTAGGCTACTATCTGAAATTTAGTTAGTTAGTTAGTTGCATATTTATCCTCCTATCACGAGAAAGCGATCAATGCGCTATACGAGCTCGCTTAGGAGTTGCCAGCCATCTGTCTACCACACCAAGATGGGGGAATCCCGCTAAGTGCCTTTCCCAACGGCACAACAAGTAAACTTGCCGGCTTGTTCTCCACACTGTCCCCTCAATGCTGAGCGTCAAACAGGGAAGCTGTGAATACCAATGTTAAGATCATTGGTTTGACCCGACTCGGAATCAAACCCGAGTCTACAGCTCAAGAGACACGCTCTATACCACTCGGCCATCTGATCGCTGTCTAGCGAAGAGCAGTGGCCTGTGATGAGATCTGGCATCCATGCGAATCTAGCATTGTAAAATAATATCTAATAAATTCAATAAAATAGTATCTAATAAGTTATTTGCAGTAAGCTTTTTTAAATGATGTGGAAGCGGAAGCGGCATACTTTTCGCGCATCCGCTTCTATTAAAATATGACTGTTTTCACCGCTTCCAGCTTCCGCTTCCACATCCATGGTTTCGTCAATCGTAATTTCTGCAAGAATTGGAAACAATTTTGTTGGTGTAGCAACCAAAATTTGGTCCAAAAATTTTTAATAATGCTGTTTTTCAAATCGCGAATACAGTGCGCACAGTTGCAATTTTTTTGCGGGGAAGCATTTCCCCACGTTAACCATGCATTCCGAATCCAGCACTCGCAAAGTGAAATCTTAAACCTCACCAGTTTGGAAACTAAACTTATTGAAAATTGGGAATGTTCGATATATCCCTGCCCGAAATCAACGCTAAGTTCCTGACAATTTGCGCTATGATTAGGCTACCCACTCACGCATTTCATCAAATTAACAAAATACTGATAACCAGGGTTGGGAAAAATCGATTGTAATCGATATTCGATTGCGATATTCTTTACTTTTTGTTCATCAAATGCACTGGAACCTTTGCTTTTTTGAATGAGTATCGAATATGGTCTTGTCTTTATTTTTTCTCGGCGCAATTCGATATTCCATATTCGATTCTTTTTCAGGTTACTTTATCTCACTTTAGTATATTTAAAATAATCGTCGGTATGTCATTACCTTGTTTTTGCTGATAAATCTTTTTTGTGCCAAAAAAAACTCACAAAAAAAAGATTTTTAATAGCAAAGTTGCTTCCCATCAATAATGTCATATATAATGTCCGTCGTTTGTGTGTACGTTACTGTATGAAAGTGAGTACAATCCAAAAAATGCTTGGCGCACACGCTACATGCTCAGTGTAATATCGATCACCATGTTCTTCATTCTTTACTTTTTTAAACTACCATCGAAATCGATCATTTCTTTACTTTTTGGTGAACTATCGAATATCGGTTATTTCTTTCCTTTTTTGGGTATCGATTCCCAACCCTGCTGATAT
The DNA here is from genome assembly GCA_964006365.1 of Trididemnum miniatum. NCBI lineage: Eukaryota > Metazoa > Chordata > Ascidiacea > Aplousobranchia > Didemnidae > Trididemnum > Trididemnum miniatum. The sequence goes on along the minus strand of OZ023233.1, from coordinate 13,911,291 downwards.
CTAGCCTACGTAATGGCTTAATTGTCGCCACCCTTGAATTTTTCGTGGCTACACCCCTGGTATCAGTGTTGGTAGCAAGAGTAGGTTACAGTTGAGGTTCACTGGTAGAAAAATATTTATTTATTTATTGGTATACGGGGGCGTGCCCAGAAATTTGAAAAGAGGGGGGGATGCAATTTCCTGTTTACACCGTCCACTGAAAATATCGGTGAAAACCAAAAAAAAAAAAAAAAAAAGGTTAACGTGTTCTTAGATGTCCTGTTTCCACTGATTCGCTGACTGCAAATATATATCAGCTTATATTTCAGCGGAGGGGGGCGGCTACTCCAGCGGCCCCCCTGGATACGCCCCTGTTATATTCATCTTCTCGTATCACCAAAATGCAATTAAAGCGCAATGACGACCTCGATTAGAAGTTAAAGTGTGACTCGAGAACAGTGGTTCCCAACCTTTCTTTAGTCACGGACCCCAGCCTTTCAACTTATTTTCAAGCTTACGGAACCCTACCGTACATTTTTATGGCCAACCCTAAACAAATAATTTGGTGAACTGCGCTCACTTTTACAAATGTTAGCGAACTTTAAATGTGATATTGTAGACAAAATTAAATTACAAATTGCTCAAATCATAACATGTTACAGTCAAGAATCACCAGAAAAGTAACTTCGAAGAATACAGGTAAGGCCTACCCTCGCGCAATTTAATGAGAAGTCTGTTATTGTCTTTTTCGCACCAAGACACTGAACTGTGGGTGGGTGGTCAGCGATTACGCAATAGGCCTATTTCGCCAAATAAAGAAAACAATCAGCCTACCTGTCCTACATTATTTTCGTACGTAAAAATTGCTGCCGAGTGCCTACATTACCAAGAAATTTCTTGAAGGTTGTAGATTAATTTTCTCAAATGCCAATGCACTCGCGAACCCCCACCAAGCTTTTCACGGACCCCTGGTTGGGAACCGCTGCTCTAGGATAAAGGACCCCGTGATGCGCCGCTTCTATTCGACACAAGCAAAACTCCTGGCTTGTTCTCCATACTGTACCTTTAACGCTGAACGTCAAGTAGAGTTGCAGTGAGTACCAATTTTAAAATCATTGGATGACCCGACTTGGAAGCAAACCCAAATTTTTTCCTCCAGAAGCAAACACTGCATGCTCTCGGGCATCTGATCCAGCCGTTCATAAATAGCCAGTGATGGGTATGATAAACCATTCTGTACTAAAGCGATAACGATAATCGATAACTTCAAAAAAGTCCTGGGCGATACCGATAAATATCAATTTCCTAAAGCGATATCGATGAATTATCGCCGATAAATTTTTCCGATAAATGTTGCGGTAAATTTTCGATGTGTTTGACGAAATTTTTTGTTTGTATGTGGAATTGCAAAAATGTTTTTTCTGCATTTTTCAAGAAAAGAGAGCAGTTAACGGACTCTGCCGTGGAATTAAGCCAAACAAAGAAATAATTTTTAAAATTTACTACAAGTCTTAATGGACACCGTGTTTTTTCCATAGCGCCAACTGACTAACTTTGAAGTTTAAACACTGCGTGCATAAAAAATCGTTTATCGCGATAATTTATCGGCGATAACAAAATGTTTAACAAAAGCGATAACGGTAATCGATAAATCCAAACTATTTTGAGCGATAACGATAATCGATAAGTTATCGCCGATAAATTATCGCGATAAATGCCCTTCTCTGTAAATAGCAAAGTTTTCAAGGATGAGTTGATTTTTTTGATAATAATTACCTATAGCATGAATTTGTTTGCCTCATTATCAGGCCGAGTAGGCCTACAAACGCAGTAAGCTGTTTAATTAATTTGGCGCATAAAACACGACTACGCTGCCTTTCAAAGTCTATGTCAATTGGTAGGCCTATTGCTTTGTCTCAGTGGTTGCTCGTTCGTATCGTCATATCTTGGATTCGCTGGATTTGGAAAACGGTTCCTGGATTAAGTTAGCCCAGGGCCCAAGTTACAGTTAATCCACCTCTGACCGGAACTGTTAAAAGGACCATGCTCCTCCCATATACGTACGAGTAGGCCTACCATATATGTACGGGTACTCGTAAGTGGCTACGCTACATCTCATCTTAGCCTACATGCCTTCCGTCCAGGGCCGGCGTCAAGAGGGCCAGGCCTCTCCAATCGACGTGCTTGCCCATCCCCCCAAGCAACAAGCTTAGTGGCTACTTAACTCTTTTCAAGAAAGTGGCTATTGTGCTTACTTTCAATTTGCCCCCCCCTCCCTGATAAACGCGGTTGTGAGCTTTTGCGAAAGGCGGGAGGCAATAAAGTTTTGCTGAGCTTAATTTTGAGTAAAACAGACGATACTGAAAGCAAGCGATGACGTTTGCAAAGGAAGTCAATCAATGCAATACACTCAATCAATGGCTCGTAGCCTACTCATCATATGCTGCGCTATTAGGGAATTTTTCACCTCATGCACTCTGACTTCTTCAATGCAGGTCAGTTACACTGAAAAATCCTTCCTGCAGCTGTAAAAAATGCCAAATCGTCCGAAGCTATTTTCTTCATTTACATTGCACAGTGGAACTATGAGCTTAGTCGCTTCGTCAGAAAAAAGTTAGTTACAAAAAATATTTGTCGGTAGTTTTTCAAAAAATATCTAATACTTTTATCCAAAAATTAAAGGAACCAACAACCAAGTATGTCGGTAGAAACTAGATGAACGTGTAGCCGAATTCACCAGTCAATCTGCAATCACATGATGAACATAATTATTTAAAATAATTCCAAACATGATTACTCTTGATTTTAGCAACATAAGTAACCTTGGAACTTCCCAAGCTATATTTTGCCACATTAAAATTATTTACCTACGTGGTCACGAGTGGCTAGTTCCGTCTTCTGCTTGAAAATGCCAACGATTAACAATATTGACTTTCCAAACTATCGTGACGTCACGCGGTCTTGTGACAGCCGACCGCGTGATCAATTTTCGTAAAAGTGCTTCCTCATGCCGACACGCCTAAGACCTGCTTCACACGAGGCGAAGTACTCACAGTCGCACGAGTAATCACTCGCAAAAGTGGTCACACGGGCGAGCTACTCGCGCGGGTATTAAGCTGCGAGCAACGTTACCGCGCCAAAGTTACTAAGTCACCATTCGCGGAAATACACCCACTATTATGAGCATGCTGTGAATCTGATTAATTTTGATATACCGGAAATCTATTCATATGCCAGTTGAGTGATCAGCGGAATGCCACGAGTTAAACACCAAGTTCTTGAACGTTTAATTCGGATAGCTTGCGCCGAAATATAAGCTCGCTTTTTTCGCATTCCTACTTGAGCACTTTTGACAGTACGTGTTTCACAAACCCTCAAAATTGTGAAGAATATCCCTAAAATTTACTACCACAGCATTTGACCACATCATACGATACCGAGTTTTTGCCAAGAGCAGCTGCTTATTCAAATACGTTTTTTAATGCTAGGTTTTCTCATTCAACAATTGCGATTATTACATTATTATAACAACTGCGATTTTTTGATACTCTGCTGCGAGTAGGTGGTCACCCCTAGCGAGTAGCTCGCGCGAATCACTTGATCATGCGACCGTAAACGGAAATTAGGCTGCCGGACAGGTTGACAACAGTTATACTTTAAGTGGAAGTAAATCAAAAGCAACGATTATTATCATTCGTGGACAGAGTTTATTCGTACGATAAAAACCTAAAATTCAATAAGCACACTAAAAAGGCATGCGAAAAGTTTCAAAAAAACTGCATGAAAAGTAAAGGTAAAACTACTAAACACAAAGCCTTGAAGAGACCGCAGACAAGCACTGCGGAATGATTACGGGGGAATTAGGAATTAGAATAGAGGAATAGGATGAATTCTTACTCAAACCTTGAAATTTTTACACTCACAGTACGCTTCAATCTAATAACATGAGCCAATAAGATAAGGAGAAACATGAAAGATAATAGCTGAGAAACGCTGATTGCACCAGCACTAAAAACAAACAATCATTAACACAAAACACTGGAGAAATCAAATGCAAATATGCATCCATTTAAGTTTTCTAAAAAGGTCATAATTTTACTTAATTAGCAGCTGCTACAATTAATTGATAATCGAATGCAAATACAAATCATAAGAAAGTAGTCCAATCAGTTAGATAAAAACAGATTTATCCTCAAAAATATGCACACTGAACAACAATTTGCCTGCCTAAAATCGCTTTCAACAAACGTTGCAAGACAAAGGCGACACAAGGGCAGATCCAGATATTTTCAGAGGTGGGGTAACGGGATAAGAATAAAAAAGCGCTTATTTTGCAGTATGCGAGCTTGGAAGTAACGAAGTAATAACATATCAATATACACAACTAAAAACTTTGGATCCCCATCTTGTACCCCCAGGATCGTACCCCTTTAGTCCCTTACCCCCTCCACCCTGAATCCGACCATTGGATGCAACGTGTCCAATTTCAGCGCTAACAATGTGAAAATGCATTGTTACTAGAAATTATAATTGCGGCAATCATATATTAAATAATACTTAATAGTTGCATCCTAGCGTTGCTCAAATGATAAAATAAGTCGAAACCTACAATCAATCCCTTTTCCCACTAGTGTAAACAAATACGCCTCAAACGTGCAGGGAGTAATATACGCAATATGCTTCGCGCTTTATCTTTACAATTAAACTATACATGATCACAGTTTGGCTAATCATACCGATGAACATTACCAAAATTAAAATGCACACAAACATCTACACAATATGATTTAATAATAACACTCGTCAAAACATTTTTAAAATTAAGTACGATCTCACAACTTGCAGAGTGGGCCTAATTATTTTTGTTAAGCTGAAATACGACATGAAAAAACTGTGTTTCAAGGTATTTTAGTTCCTTAATAGCATACAAAATTTCACTTTTACGTTGTTTTACCTCATTATTCATGTTAAACCATGCCTCCTATCACGAAAGAGAGTTTAGTTCGTTATTCAAACACGCAAGCAACAGTGGATAATAGACAGTGATAAAGGATGTCACTACGCGTATGGATTTGTTTAGGAAGCATTGAGATTCGTGCATACGGAGCAATTTTCACATCGTAAACTAATCACTAAAATCGATTCATAGCGTAAACGTAATTTTTTTACCCGTGAATGTCATGCTGCGTTCAATAGAAGCAACTGACCGGCTATTTGGCTTTACCGCGCATTTTAAATTGGAAATTCTTAATTGAATTATAAGTTACAGACTTACATCACAATGAAGCATGCTTGACATTGGTGCGCATGCATTTAATTTATGCAATCGCCAATAAAAAAGTTAATACTGTTCACAAAATCGACAAATTAAAATCATCCATACTTTCAAAATAACGGTCTCTTCGGAAGAAAGTAACTCCATAAAACAGTGAGATTTTCCAATAAACTGAATTTTAGCTAAACAACCAGAGGGCTTGCAAATGACCACAAACACGCCCGCGAAAATCGTAAAAATGACCCTCTTCTGTTCTACACAATGCCCAGACTTTTACTACCCCCGCATAATCACGTGACACGTTTAAGTAATTTGCGACTTGATAATTACCCGTTGAAGTTTGGAAAAGCTCAATGAAGGTTCCTTGTCACGTCGCAAATTAATTAAAGAGTGTCACGTGATTACAAGGGGATGGTAAAAGTTTGGACATTGTGTAGAACAGAAGAAGGGTTCATTTTACAACTGTCCTTGATAATCACCCGTTGAAGTTTAGAAAAGTTCAATCGAGATTCCTTGTCAAGGCCAGTTGTGAAAAAAATATATTACTCACTTAACATACTAATTGTCTACCAAAAAAAGAAAAAATCGAGTTAGCAGTACCGTGGTTGGTACTATCAGGCCTGCTGACGCAAAAGCCGTTCTTTTTCGTTTGCCAAAATGTCTTTCAGGCTTCTAGTTACTTAACCTGCCTGCGGCCCACCCTGACGTTGCTCGTCCTTGGGCTCCCAAAGCATACTCAATAACTGTAAACACTAAACAGCCTGAAAAGCCTCCGTAGGCATAATTACTACTTTCAACAATCACCTTACTTTTCTCAGAGGCAGCGTTTTCGATTCAACTCGATCTCTCCAACCAAGCTTATTTAAATACAGTTTTAGACCTTATTTGAATACACCCCTATAGCCAATTAGCTATGTAAAGAAACGAGGGAAAGAAGCCTTTTAAAAAACAACTTTTTAAAATATTAAACTGCACATATATCACAACCAAAAATTGATTAAAATCGTCACTGACAGATCACAAGCATACAGCAAAAAATTATTTATAACAAAACTCACTTGCCACATTTAAAATGCATAAAATAAGATAAAAGTTGCAAAATTTGTTTGCATGAAAAACATTTAAGTGTGATAACATCTTCACCTCATCTAGTATAAACAGACACGCACATCTGGAGCGCACGACTATTCGGCTCGACCGACTAGGTGTTAAAACACCTAACCAGAATATTAACTACTAACTTTAAACCAAACCCGAGCTCTAAATCAAACTCTAACTACAATCCCAACCCCAAAACCTAGGGCTAAACCAAGTTGCTCGAGCCGAAAAGCCTTGTTTCGCTCATTTTATGCCACAGTATCACCATCATCCACTTCCTCTCGAAGCTGTTCTCGTTGATCATGATACAAATTATCGCGATGAATGCTAGCAGATGCTTTGAGAGTAATTTGTTGAAAGTCCCGGATGTAAGTAAAGAAAAATGCGAGAAAGGTTCCAGCTAGGCACCACTCCAATATAGTGCTGGCCAGGTGGGCACCATATGACTAAAAATAAGAAAGTGTACTAAACAAAGAGACGAAACAAAAAAAGTTTTGGCATTTTAGTCTTACTTGCTTACTTTTCTAAACCCACTTACCCTTGGGGGGTCGCGGGGGCAGCTACTCGAATTGAAGCCTCCAAGCATCTCGATCCTATGCAACAAAGGAAAGATGCTCTGCTGGGATGCTAGGGCGAGACCAACTAAGATCTTCAACGCATTCTCGCCATTGACCAATGCCTCCATGCCATCGACCAATCGGTGTTGAACAGAGCAGTTTTTTGACTGTTCTTTCCGGGGACATTCGTTTCACGTTCTTTAAGGTGGGTCAAAATTGAACAAATTTTCAATAAAAAAAAACCCCCTAGATCATTGTCAATTATGGTAAAACTAACTTTAAAACCAATTTTGGCTCGTTGCTAAATGAAATGTACAAGCAACCGACACATAGTGGTCAAAAATAGGAAAAAATCGTAAAAAAACTCAACAGCCTTTATATAGGAAAAAATCGTAAAAAAACTCAACAGCCTTTGAACTACATGTCGTAGAAAGCTAAGGTTGGTGCCAAACGATGCAGAAATAATAAGTTTATATCTGCTTTAAGCGAACATTTTGTGCTATTTTGCTTAGAAAAAAGATATTCACCCTAAACGCAAATTTGTGGTCATTTTATTGGATAGAGATTGCACAAGCTCAAAAAAATTATACAAATTGCTTTTTAGAATCAAAAATTTTCATGAGAGGTTGTGAATTGATCATCTGGCGTATAAGGCCATCTCTTTTTATAACCTGCCACAGTTGCGGATGCTTGAGTGACCACCGTAACGCGGCGTTCAACAGCTTGGTTGTGGCAGGGCTGCTTGAAGTACATAGGTTTTTGTCGGACACTTTTGAACTCATCATTTGCTAGATGATGTATAAGAGGAGGCTCAGCCTCTAAACGCAGATCAACTAGCTGGTGATGCGAAATTGCATTTTTGTTTATGAATGGAACCTTGAACTTCCTCACTGCTTTTACTTCCTCGCAGCTTGTTTCTTCAAAGGTGTCAGTGCGGCCAATAGTAAGTGTTTCACGTAGAGACATGTTTTTATCAACAGCAATATATCTGATTGGTTTGTTTTCATCACCAAGCATCGCAATAAGTACATGCTCAGGATGAGCAAAAAAGGCATTACGCCGCAAAACTTAAAGGGCAATATCTTTCCCTTGTTTTTCAGGAAATTGGGTTACTCTTCTAAGCATCATAGAAAAAAGTTTTTTGGACCATCCGTAACCGAATTCTTTGCTTTGACTTCAAAAAAGTTGGGAAAATAGACCTTAATGCAAAATTCAGTGAGAAGAACTATAACGTCAAATTTGGTTTATTTTGGGAAATCTATTATCTCACAATTCGACAACACAGAGTCAGCCATCTTGAATGACACAAAGGACCAGCTTCTGGTAATTGTAGATCTGGATCTAAAGTTCCGTGAATGATTGACCAACAAATTTGGTATGCGTAATATTGGTTATTAATAACATCACAAAGAGCTTCATCCTTATGCACGGGAAAAGATTCGCAGGGAATTGGCTGAAAATCTTTAACATCCCAATTTGAAACAACCCCACCAATAACCTTTCCAATTTTTCCGGAGAAACTGTCAGGACCAGTTGTTACTCCATCTAGTAGTAAAGCAGTGCCCACCATGCAACGTTTGTTGATTATGCTGCGATTCGTTAGTCTCATCATTTTGTTAAATAATCTCTGATAGCTGATTTCTTATCTTGGTTTTACTGATAATGAATTAGATCGCCAAATTCGGTATAAGCAATTACATATATACGTTATCATTAGAAGGGAGGTACGTTATCATGGCTACTTCTTATCAGCTACTGAAGTTGTGATATTTAGTTCAAAGAAAATTGTGAATCAATCTTTGCTGTATAAGCAGGCAGAAAGCCAAAGTTTAACCGTTCTTGCGAAAAATCTACTCCTTTACTTAGACAACTTAGCCTAAGTTCGGAATGCAAGTTGACGTATATTTTGACATGGTAATGATCTCAACTTGACTGGTTAAACAGTTGGTTCCATGGCAAAGTAGAAAGTAGTACTCAGCGTAGCAAAGTCGTGAACAAGAGTCGATTTTCCACAAACAAATTTTTCTTACATGCAAATAGATTTTTTGCTACTAGAAAAGACCTGTTTCGATGTAAAATATTACATGTTTTGTGATTTTTAGAAATAACTTTTTTTTAAGCAAAATAGCGCAAAAGGTTCTTTTAAAATAAGTATATATAAACTTAATAATTTTGCTTCATTTGACACCAAAATCAGCTTTCTACGACATGTAGCAGTGTAGTTTGAAAGTTACGTTTTTTTATATTTTTTTACCATTTTTGATCGCTAGGTGTCGGTTGCTGTTACAGTTCAATTGGCAACGAGCCAAAATTGGTTTTACCATATTTGGCAATAATCTAGGGGGGGTCTTTTTTTAAAAAAAATTTTCGACCTACCCTAATGTCCATACCAACGCAGTTGCGATTTTCCGAGTCAGAGAAGCAGCGATTCGATTTTTAGAAGTTCACGAATATCTGCACATTTACCCTTGTCTAACAAGGTCAAACCGCTAATTCTTCGCAAGAATTCCATTTCCGCTGCTCGAACTTGAGATCTCACTTTCTCATTCATGATCCAACACTCATGGCCATAAGTTAGAATAGGAACATAGACTGATCCGAAAATGGATAGTTTTGCCCTGGTGCAAAGCTCCCGTTTTAGTACCACAGATCGGTGGAGCTAGCGCATTACTGTACTTGCTTTTCCGATGTGGATATCCAATAAGAACAATCAGTTTTTTTTAAGTTTTATCAATTGAGTCCTTTCAAAATCAAAAAGGGGTCTGTGAAATCAGGAAAATTTATGGAAGAAACAGCTTTTTAGGAAGTCCCGACAGGTTCATTTCGAATTCTTACAGGTTTATTCAGGAACACAACATTAAAAAAAACTGATTTTAACCACAGAAATTATAAGTTAAGCAACAAACAAGTTCAACCAACCGGGTCTGTAGGCTTCCAGTGAAATTTCATCTCAGAATTTTCATCAACATTTTGCGTTAACGACGCCGCAATTATTTCTAAAAATACAGCAAAGGATGATAGATTGAAAGTAAGATTTCATTGCATTAACCGTCCCGAACATCCATCTCTTAAGGCGTTAAGCTGTTTCATAATAATAAGCGAGATTGAAAATTTTAGAACACAACAGCAAAATATAAAAAAAAAAACAACCTAGCCTTGGCATTTCCAGTTTCGTACAAAAACAACTTGCAAAGTATCACTTACCACCAATTAAAATAAGAACGCTTAAGATAGCTAAAGTGAGGCGAACATGAAAAATATATTTCCCGTTGACTTCAGGATGCATTTTGTAGGTTATAAAACATTGTATTATTTCATAAATAGTTCCAAGACCAAACGCCAATCCGGCTCCAATAAGATGCACCGCGAGTACACTAATCTCCTGAAAATACATATAATTGTTACTTTGCTTCCGTTCATCTTTTGGCATCTTTTTAGTGCATTAATCAGTGAATCATTTTGGTATTAAGTACGTTGGGTTACTATTAACAGCTGAAGTTTTAGCTACCAGCAAAATATGTTTAACGACTCAAATTGCGAACAAAAAATATCAAATCAAATCTTCATTATATATACCAGTGATATTACGCCGAAGCGTGTAACGAGTGGCGGGGCCCACCTCTGCGGCTTAGCGCAGGGGCAAATTGCTTATAAGTACGTTGATCAGTGAGTTTGCAATGCTTACATTATAATAATAGAATTATGAACACAAGACATGTCTATTGACGTGGAAGGCCTGGGGTTCAATTACCTGCGCAGTCAAGTGAGACAATGTCGCCAAGAGGTCGCTGCGATGTTTCTTACGAGTTGGAGGTGTTTTGTTCTGGTGCTAAATCACTAAGATGCGGCATTTATTTCACGCTTTGGCATGACAGCGCGAGTACAATGAAGATTTCACAAACACAATAACTTCTTTGCTCGTATTAGATGCACTTCAATACGCAATGTGTGCGTGACATACTTGCAATTCAATTCATAGTGCGCTCATATTCAGCAAAAAGTAGAAGAGCATTTAAGTAGAGCTTATCCATGAACCCAACAGGATTTCACGCATTAGGGTCAAAAACGGAAACAGCAGATACGTAAAAGCACACATACATGTTAAATCACATCAACCCAACCTATGAATTATGGTGCAAAGACAAGTCTTGTGTTTTTATATTGAAATTTACACTTTTGCAAAAAAATGTTTTCAATGCTAAAAAAGTTATGATTAAAACAAGACACTACGTTGCAGATAATATCAATTCAAATAACAGTTACCTGAAAATTTGCCACCAAAGACAATCCCAGACATATAAATACAGAAAGAACAAGACTAATTTCATTCATTCGTTTCACAATAGTATACTTTGATTCCTCGAGCTGTTCAAGATAACCTTGAACCTGCTTGTATCGAACATAGAGAGTTGACAGAGCTAAAAATAATAAAGCGAAAATGAAGACAATCAAATCAATGTACACACTGTAACATGTCTCACTGACCTTACATAAAAACGATGTTCTTAAATCATGCATGCATATTACCCTAGCGTACGATTTTTAAAGAAAAACTGCTCAAAGCATAATGCTATTTTTTTACTATCAAGGGTAGTTTTTACAAGAATTATTTGTCATCAGCTTTTTGAAATTGCTGCTTAACTTGAAAAGATTCCAAAAGTTTTCTTGAACTAATACTGTACCAGATGCTACAACTAATAACCTTGCTTCATTGTTTATAACTTGAAGCAGGGATGCGCAACACAGGGCATGCATGCCCAATGTGACATGCCATAAGCCCTGCTGTGGCATGTGAACACTTTGATAAAAACTAAATCTTGTATTTATAATCAATATTTAAATTAATTCAAATCACAATGAATCCAACTTTTTTAAGTCCCTGCATCTCAGGACAAATTTTATAACAAAACTTTGTACTTGCAATTTAATGTCATAACTCAGGCAACTTATATATAACAACTAAATAACAATGGATGTAAGCAGTCATTTGTACACATAGGAAAATTGATTTTCCCTGTATGTTAAGAACATATCCAGTCAAATCATGAAATGCTGTATTAGGGATGTCCATTTCAGAATATCGAATACCAGGAACCAGTTTCATTTTGAGGATTCAGTTTATTTGTGAAGAAAGATGTGCGTGATAAATCTTTTCAAGACCTTGCGCATAAATGTAAGTATGGCTCGGTCTTGTGTGTGTGATCATGCAGTGTTTGTCGGAGGCTATAAAACGTTTGTGGGAGGTCATGAGCGTAGTATGCAACACTTGTATATATGCTGGAGTAGTATTTTTTCATGTGTTTCGAAAGTTTAAGAGGGGCATGTTCTCGGTTTTCTCCATGACTATGCCACTGCGTGTACATATGCTTCGAATTTATAGTGACGTAATCTTTGTGCTGATTATAAAGTCACTGAAAATGATACAAATGGTATATTTTTTTGTTTTGCAGTGGTTAAGCGGTTGCGTCCTGAACTGATGTCAAAATAGTACTAACGGCCATTTTATACATTTAGGATTCGGTTAAGGATTCGAAAAAAAAAAGATTTGGAATTATTCTGCAATACTGAACTATTCTGAAATGGACATCCCCATATTGTACACAAATGGCTACATACAGTTATTTATCTGTGATAACTAATTAAAATCGCTTTATCATCACCAACCTACTAATGCCGAAATATTGAGCATCTGACCAAACAAAGAACTTTCTGGACGACGTGCTCCTGTGTCAGAAATATATGGAAACCCTGGATCAACATCTCCTCTATTAACCGCTATTATGTATGATATTGTGAAGGTAAGATATGTCCATATCACCAAAAAAATTGGCAAAAAAGCCATTCCTTTATTGAACCAATATACTGGTATCTCCATAGCAGCAGAAAAACAACACAAAATTACAAGAAATATGTACAACAACAATCATACATGTAATCCCAACTGTATAAGATGCAGCACCTAAATTAAAATACTGTTACCAATGATGCTATATATATACGGCTAAGATGAGTGAGTGTGATTAGAAGTCAAGACAAATTTTATGCATGCATGTTTGACTATGCATTTACGCTCCCTGCTTGACACTTAACATTAAAGGAACAGTGTGAAGAACCAGTCAGTAAGTTTACTTGTGCCATCAGAAAAGACACTCATTGGGGCTTACCCATCTTGTTGTGGTAGATAAATGCAGGATGGCTGGCAACTCCTAAGCAAGCTCGTTGGGATTTCTCTAATTAGGCAATGTTTTTTCAAGTGAATGGCCCTTAGGGTAAATGTGCCTCAGGCCTAATTTAGGGCAAAAGGACCTCAGGACAAGACGGTTGAAGCAACAAATAGGCCCTAGGAATAGGATGTTAATTTAGGGCACTGGGGCATATCCTATGCATAAATGAGGTTCTACGACCAATAGGCCTCAGGGCATTTGGGGCAGTAAGGGATTTGGGTCTCAGCATGTTTTGGTCCCTGGGACAAACGGGCCTCAGAACGGTTGGGATGAAAGGGCCATTTGAAGCTCTGGGGCATATGGCCTATATGGAATTCAGCACATTTGGAGTACTATGCACATTTACTATGCCATACTTAATCCATACTATGCCATATTATCATATTATTCCATACTATTCCATAAATAGAGACATCTAGTTTTTTTGGCTCCTTTTACGCTTACTTAGGTACTTTTAATATAAAGTAACTCTACAGGTCTACTTGGGTAGTTTTTATTTTAGAAAAGTACAAAGTAGTCCAGTCCTTGAGTTATGTAACTAGTCTCACTTGAAATACCTCGTTTTGTTGTTGCACCAAAAATCTTGCGTTGCAAAGTTGCGTTGCATGCAATGCCACTGTGACTGCAACTGCAAGTTAGTTTACTGAAAATGCTTAATATGTTCACAATACTATAGGTCTATTCATGCCATAAACCTGTAGGCCTAGCAGTAAAACTATCGTATTTCTCTTTCAACCTTAACAGCTTAATTATCAGATTATGAAAAAAAGCAAGTTGCTAAGCTAAAATTGAAGCGTCAACAGAAATATGTTTATCTTTCTTTTCATTGCGATATACAGATACAAGCACTATTAATGAGCTTGCTAAGGAGTTTTGAGCCATCCTGCACCTGTCTGCAGGTCTGCAACTCTGAGATGGTAAAATCTCGCTTAGCGTGGTTTCAAACGGCACAACAAATGCACTTGCTGGCTTGTCTGCTTGTTCTTCACACTGTCACCTTTGACGTTAAGCATCATGCAAGGAAGCTAAACCAATTTTTAAGTCATTGGTATAAAGTGCAGTGTGCTCATCGGCAAGTGTGCAGTTAATACTTTAACATTTCAAAAGGTTAAACTTTTACTTAAGCAATTTTTAAATGACTATAGTCATTTTCCTAAGTGCGCTAGGATTTTTGTCTAAAACACTGTAGCGATGTTATTTTCTGCAATTTTTTAATAGAGTTGGCACAGGCTCACTTTTTTGCAACCTGGACCGCCCATGGCGCGAAACCTCTAGCCCAGTAACCGTAACTGACCCGGCAACTCATCACAAAATAAAGCCAAGCCCACCCAAAGCCCGTTCTTTTTACGAACTTTTTACCTTAGTCAACCCAAACGCAAAAAGGAAAACTTAGGACTTTTAGCACCCTACTCAGAACTTACCAACATAGCCTATCATATAGCATACAGGCATAGGTACCAGGGTACCAGTATCATGATAACATTTAAATACCAATCAGTGTTCCCTCTTGAGTGAGAAATTTGAGAAAAATGCAAAATTTTTGGGCAAATTTTACTGATTTTGAACCAGAAATTAATATTATAAAATGCAAAACTGAAAAACTTCAACAAAAAACTTAAATATTGTAATGCAAGACTGTAGCTTGTACCGTGGAAAAGCATATTTAATGCAAAAAATTTGTAAAAGGGGTCCTCAAACAGTCAAAGTAGTGAAATCTTTGGGCAAAAATTTCAATGAATTTTAGCATTTGGGCAAATTCGCACTAGTCAAAATTCTAGAGGGAACACTGATACCAATATTGTTTTGTAAAGTGGTATCACTTGTTTCCTGTAAATTATTTTGACTCAGAAAATTCAAGCACAATTACAAATCAGGCAGACCTACCGGTAATCATTGTATAAACATTAATTTCAATGCACCGGTGTATAATTGAAAGCCTACTGCTACTTCTCAAACTACCAAAGATTCTGATATGAAAAGCATACTGGTATCTATTATCGATAGCATTTTAAGTAGGCTGTTTCAGCAGTATACAGGTATAATTCTACACGATTATAACACGCAGTGAGTGAAAAAAACTTGCATTTGAAGGAGAGCACTGACAGACTGATCTGTACTGCCATCTGTTTTCATTAAAACTTTTGCACTTGAACACAGAACACACTACCGATATCTTATTGCAAAAACAACACCGGTATATAGCCTATCTGATTTCCCAGAAACTTCCTGCAAGCGATATTCACCAGACTGCATCTCTAATAAGCAGCAAAGCTGAGAGATTTATTGACACTGCCTTTGCCATTGACTTAATTCTACATTTTCTTCACACTCAACTTGTTTAAAAAACAATAGCTGGTACGCCTACCTACTGCCTACCAAGCCTGTCCGTACATTGTTATGTAGGGATATTAATGCACTTTAACTGAACGGATATTGCTTGGAACGGATATTACTTGAAGTATTATTATTCGCTTAAATTATTATTAATATTATATTGCTTAAATTGTTATTACTAAATTTCACATACTCCTGCTCACGCGAAATAGCAGGAAACAGCATTTCTATAAATATGGACCCCCCTCGTTCTTTCACTGAAGAACTCATACTGGAATTCTGTTCAGCGACGTCATTAATGCGTAGTGCTACTCAGGGCATGTAATGGAATGGAATGGAAGACGATTTTTCCATATTCCATACCGACAATTTTTTTCCATTCCATCTTCCATTCCATACCTAAATATTTCTTCCATATTCCATTCCATACAAAAAATTTCTTCCATATTCCATTCCATACAAACAAAACATTAATGCTATTCTTAGAGTTTCGGAAGTAGGCTTATATGGGCTGACTTTGCTTGCGATGTAGTTTTTCTGATCATAATTTATGATATTTAATTACAGATTGCCTGTTTGGTAATGAATCATTGCTTGGTTGCGGCGCAAAAGCAATTAGCCTATTGCGGTATGAGAAGGTTTTATAGTCAGAATTGCGTATTCAGGGGGCATTCGTTCATGCACTCATTTCGACTTCCACATTTTAAACTAATGATGACTTCCACATTTTAAAACTGAAGCAAACTTGCAACTGCAATAGAATGTTTACTAAAAATCGAGATTAGGCCACAATTATTTGCTACACTGGTCGTACTTTAAGCTATTCCAATCTTCACTGGCCCTATAATTATTACTCTTAAACGTTTTATAAGAAAGTTATGATTTTCAAGGAAAGCATATGTTGAAGTTTATCATTCTAAATCTACAGTCTTTACTGGTACTTGAAACAATCACCCTGAGCCTGGCCAGAATAACTTCTCAATGTTCTCATGATAAAAAACTTCGTACTGCCATGCTGTACCTCAAGCTCAGTCCACATGCAAGTGAATTTATTTATTTAATTAATTTAATTTAATTAATTTGAATTGGATTTATTTAATTTTGCTTTTAGTAAGACCTAAGTACTGAAAATCTGTATCATTGAAAAAATCAAAAAACTGTGATTATTATCTCTGCCGACATTTTGTTTACCACTACCTGTTCGCTTCGCGCTGGGTGAGTTCGCATATTGCATCTCAAACTTCAAAATAAACAATTATAATCAATGCAATATCTAAGGTGTAAACTGAAAATTATCGTCGAAATGAAACAAAGTTTGCTTTTGCGAAAATTCTTTTGCGAGAAGCTGCAGCTGCAGCCGCTGCAGGACCCCGCCAGATTTTACAAGTTGTTTGATTGACAGCTTGTTTTTGTACTTGCGTTGCTCTAATAACATCAAAAGAGAAAAGCTTTTTTGGTAAAAGTCGCAGACTTGCGCCAGCACAACGCCAGGTGAAAGCATTCGTCCAATTGAGTGACATCTTGTTTTTAATAATTTTGAATAAATTTGAAGTTGTGATTGTGAACACTTTGAAGTTTTCCGCGAAGCAATAGAATGTAGTGCGAACTCTGTCACCGTTTGTGCACACGGCACTTACCGGCTTACCGCGTAGTTTCCAGGCTGCGTCACCTTCTACCATTTAGCAATACTGTGACGCAGTGCCACTGCAACTCTGCAAGTAACGCTATTGTTGTTGCTTAATTGTTTTTTTTTCCTTTTTTTACTTATAGATCAAAATTTATTATTCTGTTAAACTAATCCAGGTATGGAAAGTATGGAAGATGGCATTCCATTCCATTCTTAAAATCTTCCATTCCTTTCCATACCTGAAGTCTTCCATATTCCATACCAAAATTCCTCTTCCATTCCATCTTCCATTCCATTCCATTCCATTCCATTACATGCCCTGGTGCTACTATCGCCTAAATAAATGAAGCTTTGAAGTTCAGAAACTGATATCGGTTTGGAGTCAGATCGCGTGCCGTTACATTTGGTGACACCCGACATGTGAAATAAAGGTAAGAGTTTTCATTTTATAACAATGCTTACTTTACGACTTCTAGAAAAGAAACATCTGTAAGTACAAAGCTTGAAAAAGTCCCTTTCACCACCAGTACTAAGCTTACCAATAGAGTGCCCATCATGACTGAAGAACAAAAATTAAATCCCTCAATGTCAACTCAAAGCAACGAAACCAAAGGTTCGCCACAAACCTCACAATCAAATGGTGATCGTTCTCCGCGCGATGAACAACGAACCTACAACAATTTTAGATTGCCGGCGCTTTGGAGGCACAATGCGGATTCCTGGGTTGCTCTTGTCGAAGCTAAATTTCGCATGTCGAGCATAAATACCCAAATTGGCAAATACATGGCTGTTCTCGAAGCGCTCGGTAATTCCGAATTAGAGCACTTATTGAGATGAATCGAGATGCCTGCTTTGGGTATTTCTATTCACAGATGGCGCCGTTGCTCCGAACGAGCACAACGTTGTTTTCCTTCAAACTTATTTTGCACTGTAAATGATTTTTACATTTCTCCCTCAAACTGTCGTGATCTTGGAAACTTGGCATCTTACCCCCTTCCTTCTTCCAATCACCGTGCCCCACTTACAAAACAATACCCTAAGCCGAAACTGGCAGCTTTTATCACAGAAGTCGAAGACCAAATGGCAGAATTTGCTTACAGTCTTGAAGAACAAAATAGACTTTTAAGGTCTGTTTACACTAAATGCGATTTCAGTCCGATTTGCTGTCGTACGAAGTTTCATCAGATTTTTGACGTAAGCAGTTGACGAAAATATTTTTCACACAATACAAACCCAAACAGTTTTGCTTCCTTCCGGTTGTTTTGGGAAGCCCCTAACGATTGTATTCTAGAATGCCGCGGATAGTGACGTAGCTTTACGTCATAACCTCTAACAGTTTCGTAACCTACGTCACTGCACGTACGAAAAATTTTATCGTATTCTGTGTAAACACACCTTTACACTGCCAACTGGAGAGATCATTGGGCATAATTGCAAATACAGTGGGTAGACTCTTTCCTACTGAAATCTTATCATTGGCAAAGGGTAAACCTACCTTTGGTATCGCTTCTGGCGACGTCATAATTGAACTTTCTTGTCAAAAAGTCATAGGACGCGTGCTGCCCTCTTTAGCTTTTGATAATGGACGGAAATTTTCTTTGCTTCCTCTGGTAGATATTGGGCCCGATCACTCTGGCAATCCTAGGTCAGGCCAGTTTGTAAGCCCGAACTTCGTAATTCAAGGTACGCCGACGTATTATGAAAATTATCACTCAGAAAGGACTCTCATTTTTCGAGTCAACTCCAAGTATATACTTTACGAAAATTACACTGCAACTCATTTTAATTTGCGTGTTTCCCTTTTGCACGTGCCTCTTACAACGATAGAAGACAATTTTACGGCCAAAGATTTCTCTTTTCTACACCAGAAGTTTGCAGAAACCGAAAATGGATTAACAGATCTGCATTCGCTTTTATCTGCTACATCGCAGACGGCCGTCGATCGCGATCAAATTAAACAAGCAATAACAAATAAATAAATAACTGAGGTTATTTTCAAATTATATTGAACTGAAAATTCAACAGTGTAGTGATTGAAGGAGACTGCAAAGTGAGCTTGCGCTCTTCGAGTCAGCAGCCATCCGTTATATATATATGTCAAATGCGATCGGCTCCAGCCGCGAATCGAACCCGTCACGTAGGATCTGTCACCTGCGCGCGGGACCGCTAGGCCATGTCGCTGACATAATTAACCATGCTCAAATCGTCAGAAAATGATGACCGCAGTTTCCAAAGAGTTGCAGACATTTGCCCACCAGTCTCTTTTATTAGCTGTAAGTGAAATTTCCTCTCCAATAATCACCTTGCTCTTTTTCATTCTTCAAATTTTGGGTTCGATATGGGCTCTTGTTTTTACTGTCAAATTTCTAAAAAAAGATGCTCCAAAACTACTGCGCGCAGCTAAAACCGCAGCAGTCACGTGGAACCTCAAACGTACATTGAAGAAAAAAACCAACCAACGCTCAGACAAATCCCCTCCTGATGACGACGTTGATGATGATGATGAAAATAAAAATACCGTAGAAGTCCCCCAACCGCGGCCGGGGCCTCGAATTTCATGTGTGCCGGACAACGAAGATCGGTTCGCAAGCACAAACACCTTATAAAATGTTAGTTTTGAACTTTGTGCGTTTGCAATTTAGCACTCGTTTTTTTTCAGTCGAACCAAATATTATTTCCTTTTAATGCTAAATGTTTATGAATCTTGCATTTGCTTGCTTTGCTGTGTAGCAACTTCATGCTATCATGCCACTTATCTAATTGTTTAATCTCTTGCTGTGAATAATATCCCAGTAGCTGTGAATAAACGCTTCGATCTACATAATTATCTTGCAAATTTTTTAACTATTCCACTATTTTGATGACACGTGTGTTGAAGAACGCTTACTTGCATTATTATTATTTTTAGTGCCGATCGTCAACTCAGCACGACTCTGCCTGATCATAACAATCACGCACATGCAACGATGACGATAGTTCGCATTCCCTAACGAATTGCACCTTGCCACATGTACCAATTATATTTATCAACGGATGACAATGACGTTCTGAATGATGACGAATAGACGATACGGGATTACGGATTGTCAATGATGATACGAAAACACAATCTCGCTTGTGAGATGAGAAACAGATCATAAATGATGAACGGGCGAACAACGAGAAACAATCAAGAATCCAATGCTTTTTTCCCTGTTCATTCCATTTTCAAAAAGATATGCGTTTGCGCGAAAGCCTACTTCACTGTTGAAGACAGTTAGTTGAAGACACCGAACAATATAGCCTCATACAGAGATTTCAAAAAATTAAGTTTCGATTGTATACATTTACAACAACGCCTGGTTTATCCCATCTATTCCACACGTCTTGTCCCATTGACCATGTATCGAACGTTACTTATTCCAACTGACACAAACGTTTATAGCAGCACACTTCGACTTGGTGCGTATTTTCTTCGGGATTGATAGCGTAACTATCGTCGACACACATACCCACACACACACTCACTCAGGTCATTTCACACAATCACTTAACACAATTATGAGCCATTACGGCCTCACCCAAATTGAGTGCTGATTTGACGATGTTGCTATGAATTGTTTATTTTTTTCTCCCCGGCAATAGGTTTTCATAGACGTTTAATTCTACCGCACTACCGCGACTAAGCGGAAGATTGACTTATAATTATAATAACCAATTTTTCGCATAATTATATCGTGATTCACAATACCTGAACTCACATTTCTACGCTCCAGCTCTCTTTTTCTCCAATAATCTATGTCATCTCTTCGTTTTTGCTTCTATTTGATGAAATTAGTCATGCAATTTTTATTGGTCACCAAGGGGAGAATGTAGTGATATTAATGCACTTTAACTGAACGGATATTGCTTGGAACGGATATTACTTAAAGTATTATTATTCGCTTAAATTATCATTAATATTATATTGCTTAAATTGTTATTACTAAATTTCACATACTCCTGCTCACGCGAAATAGCAGGAAACAGCATTTCTATAAATATGGATCCCCCTCGTTCTTTCATTGAAGAACACATACTGGAATTCTGTTCAGCGACGTCATTAATGCGTAGTGCTACTATCGCCTAAATAAATGAAGCTTTGAAGTTCTGAGACTGATATCGGTTGGAGTCAGATCGCGTGCCGTTACAGTTACTACTTACCGGTACTAGACCAGCTAGACCCCAAATGCCGAATCTACCTCATCTAATAATGACGAAGATGGCCGAGTAGTACAGAGCGTTTGTCTCTTGAGCTGTAGACTCGGGTTTGATTCCGAGTCGGGTCAAACCAATGACTTTAACATTGGTGTTCACAGCTTCCTTGCTTGACGCTCAGCATTAAAGGGACAGTGTGGAGAACAAGCCGGCAAGTTTACTTGTTGTACCGTAGGGAAAGGCACCTAGCGGGATTCCCCCATCTTAGTGTGGTAGACAGATGGCTGCATGGCAACTCCTAAGCGAGCTCGTAAAGCGCATTGGTCGCTTTCTCGTGATAGGAGGATAAATATGCTACTAACTACTAAAGATATCATTTCTGGGCAGGGGGTAACATTTCGTAAGGTATCAGCTCCCACTGCCCCAGGTTCAGTTAGGGTTAGGTTTGGTTGGGGTTAAATTTACTAAGGGTTAGGTTTGGTTAGGATCAGGTTACAAGTTAGGTTAATCTTAACGAACCTAATCTTAACCAATTCTAATCAGTCCCTAACCAAAGACTATATACAGTACATCCTCGTTTATCCGGCCCTCGATTATCCGGCTCCTCGATTAACCGGTCGTGTGAGTTTGCTGCTGAAAGGCGAGAAAGCACTATCAAACAAACCTCCATCCTTTCGTTTTTCAGCAATAGTACTGATGAAAGTTAAACTGTTTAATAACTTATTTTGTTGAACTATGTGATTTTAAACTTTACCCAAATGTCTCTTTCGTTTAGCATTTAAATTGTTTTGTGGCTAAGCTTGTTCTCATACTAACTTCGTTTTTTTCGTTCTTTTTTCTTAAGGTCTTTTCTTATCCAGCCAAATGCTTATCCGGTCAAGATTTTGGAAAAAGGTTGCCCAACATGACCGTATAATCGAGGATGTACTGTGCCTAATGACTGGAAACTTTTGTTTGATTTAATACGTCACAGCATCATTTGTGTACACAAGGTCGTACACTACGTTCCGCTCTGATGCATATGAAGAAAAACCGAGATGCCTAGACTTTTGCATGCATTTTTCGCGCCAAATGCATTATTTTTGGACAGAATTGGTCATAAAACTTTGAAAAATCACAAAAAAGGGAGTTGAATAGTTGAATGTTCGTTACAGGTGCAAGAGCGAATTACGAACTTGAACCTGGCGCTTTTAATCAGACAAAGACAAATTTAATGGCATTTATCCTGTTGACTTAGCCTAAGAAACAGGAAAGCTTGAAACCTACAGTTCAGAGTTTTGAAGAGGCTTGAATGTGGTTAAGTTAAAGCATGGTTAAAGGTGTAGCAGTCTCGAGAATAACGAAAATCAGAATTTCATTATTAAAAAGAAACAGCACGGTATTTTGCTACATTTTAAGTTGATTTTGACTGCTAAAGCTGATTCAACTAGTCTAGTTGTTTTCGGTAAGTTTAAGAGATTGTTTAGCCTACTTAGTGCTCACCGTATGGTTAATAATGTACCGCCGTAACGGTAAACGGTTTGCCAGGTCAAATAGTGTTAATTGAAGATTTTGGCAGAAGTTAAATTATTTGCAGAAATTTTATGAATTCCTGATGGAAGCTTACCTTTTTCTGCGCTTATCCTGGTAGCCTACTCTTTTTGGCTGTTCGCTAGTTCATTAATTGTAAAAGGCACTTAGATTCAATAGAGTGACCTTATGAACTTCTTTAGCAAATTTTAGCAATCTGTGTTGGCTTTGTTTTTATCAATAGACTGCTAACGTACTGTATTAATTAGGCTGCTCAGATGGCCGAGTGGTAAGAGCGTTTACCTCAAGAGCTGTAGACTTGGGTTTGATTCCGAGTCGGGTTAAATTAATGACTTTAACATTGGTATTCACAGCTTTCTTGCTTGACGCTCAGCATTAAAGAGACAGTGTGAAGATCAAGCCGGTAAGTTTACTTGTTGTGCCGTTGGGAAAGGCACCTAGCTGGATTCCCCCATCTTGGTGTGGTAGACAGATGGCTGCATGGCAACTCCTAAGCGAGCTCGTTATATCTCTTTGATCGCTTTCTCGTGATAGGAGGATAAATATGCAACAAAATATAGAAAATAATAAAACAGATTGGCAACTGATTAAAGTGTTAGCTTTGATTGGTAAATTTTATTGCGGTTTCCTTATTTTGCATTTAGCTTTCAGATTACTGGTAGCATAAGTGGTGTAGTTTTTGTATGTGCCAATTGAAGTTGCAATTTTGATAATTTCATGTCTCGAAAGACCCCCCAAGGTTCTGACATTTGGCCTCAAAAAACTTTCACTGCAAAACTGTGCGAAACGCCTTTGCTCATGTTAAAATTATAACCAAACACTATGTATACAAACCTAACCTGGCAGAATGTGTCGTTTACCGTCGCAACTTTAAGAAACATTCTCAATGACAAACACATACCGCAAAAAATGCGAAAACCGATTTGTCAGATGCAGAAGAGGACAAAAAAGTGTTCTGAAGACTTCGTCAGTTGAAATAGCTTTTTTGTCTTGTGACGGATTACGAATGCTGGTGAAGATATGCTTGACAAAAGCAAAAAAACGTAAATCTTACCAAATGACGAATATGCAAAAAGTGTTAGTTTCCGACAATGATCTCATTTTGTAATGGTTTTCTCCCCCAGGCAAACCATATCTCCGCCAACCATTTGAAGTTACTTTTAACCGGCCTCTGAAAGTAGAGTGGAACCTCCTGATATGCATGTTTGGAAGAAAAGCAATTGCAAAAGGAAATAAAACAGACATTGGTAATACCCACTTAATACTTCCCGTAAAACCACTTACTGCTCTAAAATTTTTTTTTACTGCCGATTACATGTATTACGTGTAAGATGATGTGCCTACAGTTTAATAGGCTATGTTATAGTGGTGAATAGTGACGTTGCTTTTTGTGTGCTTTTGATTTTATAGTCTTTGCTTGAACGGTCAATTGACCGAAATGGCTTTAATTTTTTTCGGTTTTTACAAATTTAATTTGGACCATGACTGAAATTTCAAAATCGAAAAAAAAAAAAAAATTAACCGGCCGTTAGCTCAGTTGCTTAGCGCACATGCTATCGGTGCCGAAGGTCTGGGTTTCAAATCCCGGGTCGGTCTAGTCGGCACAGTGTCTCGAACGGCTCGCCACCGCTGCGACGTTCTTTCGGAGCTGTGTAGCCCAGGCGCTAAGCCACGGAGATGGACTCCGACACTCGTTACATGCTTCGGCGTAATATCGCGAGCATAATAAAGATTGGATTTTTTTTATGACCGAAATTTTACCGAAAAAAAAAAAAAAAAAAACAAAGCAGGTTCAACAGGCCTAACGGGTATAGTCTAAAGTCACATTACTAAAAATATGAAAAAAATAGTTGAGTAAGGGGACTATTTTTAAATTTTTAGTGCGGTACCGAAATTTCGCTGAGACCTGAAACAAACCTTGGCTGCTGCTAAGCCCAGTAGAGTAGCATTTACGATTTGGTGTTGAACGGGCAAGCCGTAAGGTGGGCGTATGGCATTCCGGCCAGCCATAATATCCGCAAGTTACTGTCATATTTGAAACAGCAAGCGGCTGGTCGTAGTCATCATAGAGAGAATAAATCTTTCCGGACGCCACCACATTTTTCCCCCAGTTGCTGGGAAGGTATGCTTTTTCCATCTCGAAAAACGTTTAGTCAAACAGTTTCTTGTTGTCTTTTCTCAGCTTTTTTTGCCATAATCAGTTTGAGTAAATTACAGTATACCCTCGCTTTGATGGTGATAAAGATTATAAATCGAGAGATAAGTTTGACGCATTTCTACAAATCAAAGCATCCGGTGCAAACAAGACAACTTCCAAAATCTGCTGATAAAATTATAGCTGCAGAAACGTGGTTACAAAATTGTCACTGACTATTCTCAGTCAGCTACATATCTGAGTGGAACTGCAAAACATGGCGGAGCCACATTTGCACGTCTGCTCTGGATTGCCAAACAGCTGGTTTGTGCATACAATGCGATGGGTAATGTTTTATCAACCATAAACGAGTCACAGCTTTATGCTCCTACTGTGTCGCGTCACTCTTGTGCTTTAAGCCCGGTCTACACTGAGGCTGAGCGAGGCGCAACCGTTAATTTGTTTTATTGAAATGGAGCTTTGCGCGGCACATGACATGTGCCCCGCTCAGCCGCGCACAGCCGAAAAATAATTTACGCTTTGTTTAATTCTTATCAGCCTGCTGCGACCGGGAGTTTTCCAGGTACAGGTATAGGCTAATAGTCTTAGACTACTGGGTCGTGAAACACTTTGTCTTTGTATATTTTTTGAGGTAAACAGGCATAAGAAAATAGCAAAGGATTGTATTTTGAAATTTCAGTCGGCTTTATAAGAATCCAAGCTGTAGGGAGGCCAGAATGGCAACCTACCGATATCCAATCAATTGACCTGTGTACATCAAGTTTTTTTTTTTGAGGACATGTTTTGCGGAGACCAAAAGGCTATTCCATTCCGATTTGTTTGGCTAAAATGAATTACATCCCAAGTCTTTAGCAGCCGAAAAGATTGATACCAGCTGTTGGACTAAGCCTATTCAGCAGTGTTGACAGTTGGCAGGTTGGATTGTAGTGAAGGATGAAACTGAAGCATGTGGAAAGTTTTTTTTTTCCGTAAAGTAGTGATTTGAAAGCATTGATTTTTGAAATGTCAGTAGGCTAGGTTGTTAGTTCTTTACTGTAGCAAGAATAAGGCCAGCCATTCGCCTACTGGACCTAGGTTTGTTAATAATGAGTAGCCTGGAGAGAACATGCCCACAATCTTGTTTGTGCATACTTGTTGGTTGTCTACACCTTGTTTATGCACAAGTAGCTTGCCCACAATCTTGTGTGTGCATGACTGCATCTTGTACATCTTATTTGTGCATACCTGTTGGTTGTCTATATATGCGCACGATCTGGGCTGTCTGGACCATAGTGCTGCAATATTCCAAGTGTAATAACTAGGGCAAGTTTTTGTTGCACTAAAGAATAAAAAAGTTGCGTTTATTTTTAACAAAAGTTGCAATTATTTTACAAAAGTTGTGAAGTTGCATGAAAAAATTTAAAAGGCGGTGAAATCAGTTGACAAAGTTTGTGTCTATTATTGACATGAACATGATTTATTCAAATACCGGTACACTGCTAAATATTTCCAAACATGGTCTTGAGCAAAGTTACGATCTTTAGCTAACAGCTGCTTTGCCCAGCATGCTGAAGCTAATAATTACAGAATATTGCGAGCCTATTGTTACAAAATAACTGACGCTGGAAAACCTCTTTCATTGCGCATTCTGTGACAATTACGGCTTGCATTAAAACAAAGTAGACGTAACGCAGGCTTACTTACATCTAGGAAATTATAAGTGAAATAATTAGACAAGACTGTTCATACTTTTTTGCGAGATTTTTTAAAAATATTTCGTAAAAGTTGCAAAAAAAAGTTGCCTCTTAAAACCAAAAAAGTTGCAAAATAAAATTTTGGCAAACAGCTCTATAGATGCTGTAATGAAATTTTTCGTTGCTTAGAAAGCTTCCCGAAGCTGTAAAAAAAAGTTGCAGAAACTTGCCCTAGTAATAACATTAGTCATGAGTAATCATGGGAAGTGATTGCGAGGCACTGCTGATGTGAAATGATAGATGTGACAAGAAACCTTCCTTTACCTGTATGTATAAATAAAAATTATATCTTGGTATTAGGCCTATGTCATGGTAACATCATAATTACTAATAGCATTAAGTTTATTACATTATGTGTGTACTCATGTGTAATCTGCTGCGCCATTGTTGTGTACTAATCAATTCTATTTGAATAAGATTTCAGATACATTTGTGTATAGTAGATAAAGATACCCCATTGAAGGGGACTGCTGCCTTTGGTAGACTCATTCTATTGGTTGTTGGATTTCCTGATTGAACTCACAGGAGGGCTAGTGTAGATGCATGCAACAGACCCAACAACTTCAGAATCTCCTACCCCTGCCCAACAACAACTTTCTCCAACTCCCAAAATGTCCAGAGAACAAATTTACAAATTCTACGCCTGTTGGATATGGGCAACTTGACTCAGATGATCACGAAATGGTCTGCGCTGTCCAGTTTGCCACTGTTTGATTACTAATCAAACTAACTTATGTACTGTTTTATCATTTTTATGTTAAAAGTTGTTGTGTAATTGACTATTTGATAGATATTTCAGTGCAAACAAATAAAATTGTACTTGACTTGTTTGGTTAGGATCTTGGGTTCCAATGAATACAGTCGTAGGGTACTGACCCACTAGTTAGCGAACAAGCAGGCAACTGTATCAGCGTATGTTTGTTCTTCAACGCAGCCCAATGCACCAACCACTCAACCAACTCCATACCGTTATGATGACGTTTGATTGCGTCAACTTAAAAATCACCCCGCGTCTGACCATTTTATAGTTCCAGTGTAGACACGTCGCTTGGCATAACTTGACTTTTCTCGGCCTGGCACGGCCTCAGTGTAGACCAGGCTTTAGCATTATCACTGCCACTGCATAGTGCATAGGCATCCCTAAAAACTGAATTTGTTTCAAATTTCTTCTTTTTGCTGATACAATGACACATTAAATTATTTCGTTGGCAAAGTATTATTGTACGTCTTAACTTCGAGAATATTTGCACAATCGAAAAAATATTTCATTGAAATTGCCAAAAATTCAGCCTGTTTATGCTGAAACATGATCGTTGAGGGCCAATGATTGTGAACATGCAACTTCTTTACTTATTTCATTAGCATATTAGAAAAAAAAGTACGAATTGCAACCTATAGCAATGGTTTTTAACCCCTGGGTCGCTAGCGACCCACATAGGTAATAGTGAATGGCGAAACACCTGGGCGTTTAAGGGTTAACACTGCGCTATTACCGGCCGGTTTGTTGAAAAATTATTGAACTATAAAAACCTAAATAGACACTGCCCTATCTAAGTGCTGAAAATAAAATAAAAATACTGCCAAGGAAGACCAGACCAACAAAAGATTTAAAGAGGTCCAGGGGGGGAGGCAAAATCGTTTTTGCGCTCCGTAACTGTCTCAGGAGCTGGAGTGCTCTGTTTCCCAGACACCCTGATTATGTGCCTAAAAGAATTTCATGATATCGACGCTGTGATTTGGGTGAAAAATACTCCGATATATTGACGCTGTTTTTGACCTTAATCACATGATTAGATTCCTCTCGCGCGTAATTGGTTGTAATTTAAAAATGGTTCGGTAGGGAGGGCAATGTTTTCTCATGCATCACTGTCTTCAGTTTTCAAGACATGGAAAAATGCCTCTTTTATAATGAGTGCATATTAAATGTTTTTATCAAGGTTTATATGCATTGTTTATATCAATGTTGGTTCTTGAAAAGATTTTTTTGAAAGGAAGCAATTACGTGTTTTACCGCCCAGGCTACATCCTGTTTGTGACGTTGCAAAAGATGGCCTACTTTAGTCAGTTAACAGTAAAAACGAACATTGTCCTTCCTTTCAAATCCGGAGGAGTGTTTAGCTGATCAAGGACAAGCATTCCAAAGGATGAGTGTACCTTTACCTGAGTGCAACTGATGAGGGCTAATAGCCCGAAACAGCGCATTCCCGCTCTATGTTTCAGTCAGTTAACCTTCCTATGGCCCGAAAATTAGGTCAACTAAAATTTTTTCCGCAAATTTTTAAACGCGGATTGACAGCTTGAGATTTTGTGAAATCTTTTCGCTCTTGCCGGTATATGAAGCGCAAAGAATCAAGCAAAAGTGTGAATGAAATATCTGGATTGTTTTCTTCGTTATGGCATTATAATAGCTGTGACGTCACTGAAACTTACGTCATCACGATGTGACGTCACTGAATCTCCCCCCCATTGAAAAATCCTGCGTACGCCACTGACCCATAGTCATCTTTAATCAGCAATCACCATGATTGATTTCATGGGCGTGAAATAAGGAGTCAGAAATTTTTGTGTACTTATTTTTGACTATTCATTTTTTGTCTATTTATTTTTGAGTGTTTATTTTAAAGTGAGTATTTATTAGATGTGCAATAAGTAGATCATTGTATAGACTATTTATTAAATAAACAAAACTTTTTGCATATTTGTTTTTGTATATTCATTTTTGTTTACTTATTTTGAACATTTGTTTAAAATGACTATTTAATAAAGAAACAAAAAAAAAATTTTATATTTATTTTTGTTTGTTTGTCTTTGAGCATTAGTTAAAAATGACTGTTTATTTAAATGAACAGAAAATTTTTTCACACATTTGAGTTAACAAACGTCGCCCATATTTGGCAAATGTTACATCACAATATAAAACTTCAGAAATATTGACAAGAGGTCAAGAATACACAATTTACGCTGTAGCACGTTAGTTGTAACAATATGCACACATTACACTTTTAAAAACGAATGTCGATCTTGGTAATTCTTAGGTATGCAGCAGATTGCAATAATGCAAGATCCTTTATCACAATATGTTAATTTTTTGAAAACATTGCCTTCAAGATCTTGTCAACTTGTGTGGATAAATTAGTCCATTCTTCAGGGAGAATCCCACAGTGCTGTTTTCTGGAAAGAACTGCAAAAGCTTTACTTCCAGCAGTTTCTGAACTTGTGCCGCCAGGCAAGCAACAATTTACCTTTTTGACACAAACACTATTACTGCGTTGAAGTCTACCATGTTAGCCTGAAATCAATGTTAGGGTAATCGGCAAAACAAATCATGCAATAGTGGTAGAGCAGTAAGCCTATTTACATTAGCGGGTTCGATTATGCAGGTTACACTCTTCAGTAGGAAATTTTTTAGTTTAACTGGCTATTCTTTCAACGCATTTTCTAGCGGGTTGAATCTACCTGTTGCTAGTGAGTAATTTCCAACCCGTAAAGCTTACTGAAGCAGAACGACGTAAGTTTGCGTCTGACGTAAGCGAGTTGGATTTAGCGGGTTAACCCGCTTAAATTGTGCATGTAAATCGGCTTGCTGTGTTCATACAGTCTGGACACAATTTCAAACTTTTTTTATGAAGTCAATTCTCAAAGTACCTAACTAGGTTGGTTTTATTTTAATCAGAGCTGCGTAAGGTTTTTATTTAAAGTAAAATTTGGTGTTCGGATACAATTTTTATGTTTTATGAATGTGTTAAATAAACACTTATTAGATGATTTGAGGTTTATTTAACACATTCATGAAACATTTAAAAATCACATCTGAAACAAAACTTTATTTTAAATGAAAACTTTAAGCAACAAAAAATCTCGAAATTGTATCAAAACTTTTTTTGTTTTAAAGAGCCAGGATATGATTACAGCTTGGGTTTTTATAATAATGCATCACGGAAGATGTCGTGGTTGAGCATCAAACCCGCGAAGTCGGTTCCGGAGCCCAATGCTCCAACCACTCCGCCAACTCCATGTGCTTGCATCAAGACTTTATGAACACCCTTATCAAGGCCGTATTTAGGGGGGATGAGAACCTCAGATTAACGTTAGATGTCCTTAACTGCTGTTATAGCTACCATAACAATCATTCTTTGAGAAAAATCTGAACACACACGATTTATCGTAGCGAATGCTTTTTTAGTCATCCGGTTAAGGTTCAAGAGTTTTGATGACCTTGGGTTCAGGTTCGGGTTAGGTTCACCTTTATTGAATTGTAAAGGTGACGGTTCGGGTTCAATGAAAGGAAGCGGTTAATACGGGTTGTCGGTTTACGTTCCGGTTCGACGCTCCGACTACAAGTCCAGCAATCATCAAAAACGTAGTATGCAAGTGCAGTGGTGGAATGCAATATTGTGTCCTTCGAGTCATCGTTGCAGTAGTGCGTTTCTAATGTTTAGCGCTCTAGGTGATGGGTGCCGCAACATTTAGAGTATTTGCCCAATCATTGATCCAGTTATACAGTCGTGTGCAAAAGTTTAAGACCACATATAGATAAAAGTTGAAGTTTTGTTGGATAATAATAAAACTCGCGCTATGGTTATATCGCATTAGCCTTTTATGTTCCATAAACATTAAATGGTACTTGTGAATAGCGATGGCGGAAGCATTTTTAAAGTGGCGGGGCTCAAAAGCAATGACCAGATTTCTTTCACCTACGACTCATATTTAGCTTGTCCACATGTGATATGTCCAACTAAAATGGGCTTCAGACCCACGGTTCTTGCTTGTAGTTTCTGCATCACAATTAAATTTTTGATGTCATGATAACAAATATTTGTTAATTAGCTCTGGACCTTGAGCACTTTTTTGGTTATGCTGACAAACCCTTTTCCAGTTTCTGTTGATGTCATAATAATAAATTATGACCTCAAAAATTTAATTGTGATACAGAAACTAGAGCCAAGAACCGTTGGTCTAAAGCCCACGTAAATTGGACATGTGGTCAGGGTAGGCCTAATTGTGTAGCTAAAGTTAATTGTTTTAGCGACCTCAACGCCCACAGTAACTAAATACCATAACCGTCCGTGAAGCCTGTATTTGAGCGCTACTATAGAGGAAAGATTGAAAAATAGAACGCCACCCTCTGATTGAACACCACCTGTAATGTAATGCCACTACCGGGGAAGGTGTTGAAAATGACGAGCGCGGCTACGCTGGGACATGTCACCTGATTTTCCGCGTTGAAGTTTTAATTACTTATTAGTAACTTTGTTGTGGTAGATGTTTTTTATTTTTCTTTAAAGGCTAAAAATTAACTCTGTTACAAGTTTTTCGTTTTCATTAATTAAATTATACAGTATTTTTTTCTTTCTGGAATTCTGACCAGCCCGTCAAAAAATATAGCACCATCCTCAAAACTGAACACCACCTCTAATAGAACACCACAATACAGGAGAAGCGAAGGGTTGAAAAATGGAGCTCATCGTATAACGCCCAATGCGTATAACGAGTGGCGGGGTCCATCTCCTCAGCTTAGCGCTCGAGCAGCACAGCTCGAAGAAACATCGCAGCGGTGGCGACACGTTGGGTTCAGTCTGTCCGATTTGACTGGCCCGGTAATCAAACCCCACACCATTTGCACCCATGGCGATGTCTGTAACCATCACGCTATCTGGCCGGTGAGTAAATGAACTATTCTTCACGCAAACAATATTTTTGCTGCTTGCGGTTTTCAGCACAGAACCTCTGAAACAACAAATGCAGACAGTACGGTACTTCATGACAGAGTGACACCGATTGCCACTCAACAATAAAAATTCTCCCAAATTTCGCTGCCTCACACAAATTCGAACAACGATTTCTTGGTGCAATTTCTGCAGCGGGCCAAATGCACTAAAATAATTCTTACTGCACAAAAGTTTCCCATTTTTGAGAACAGCGTTGTTAAAAAACAATAAAAAATCACTGCCACAACAGCAATGAAACTGCAAGCAAGACTATTTTATGCTTTTACCGATAGGCTTTACGAAATGCGTCAATGATGCTCCTCTAACAGTTCAACGGCGAAAAATTGAAAACTAAAAACGTCAATAAAACTATTCAGAAACGGTAAAACAAAGCTAAACACAGATCAGTCTCCTTTATCTTCAATAACTGCATTTTTTTGAACCATCGGCGTAAACTGGAACAATTCATCTTTTTTTTGCATTTCATGAACTTCTTCTCCTGGTTTGTAAATAAGGTCCGGAGAACCAAACAATGCGATCCTTGCTCCTTCACCGTAAACTCCGTCTAATTTCCGGAGAACTTCTTCATCCCAATTTATCCAACTAGGATCAATCGCTTTCTTAAGGGAATTGCACTTGGGGTGAATATGAAGTACATAATTACTTGTCATGTCAACGCGACGCAAAGTAGTACCAAGTGGACCATCTTCTTCGATATATGGATTAGGACGGCTCAAAACGGTTTCTTCTAGATGAACTTTGATCTAGAAGCAACGGTGAAACATTCAGACACTGCGTATATAAAACGAATAATAGGCTTATGTAAGATAAATTGTAATAGCTTCCGCCATCAACATACTCCCACGCATCTTTCTTTTTCATGTAATAGTCGTAATTTCTTTGCTTAACTCTTATTATGCAGATGGCGTAGTAATGAATTTCAGGGTATTTGCTCATTTGTAGTCCAACTGGATCCCTGGCTAGCGCCCCTTCCCCGGGTTTATCACCGAATTGGTTTTGTTGTTTTACGGTGACCTAGATCAGGATGGCAGCAGGGTTATTATTAATGTTGCATAAATAATTTTTGTTCACCCTTTTATTTTTTTTTCATCAAAGATGAGTAATGCCTTGACGCAAGGGTCGGAAAACTGCTGCCCACAGACAAACTTTTTGCGGCCCTCGTAAGATCTTACTTTTAGTGCATAAAATTGTCAAGGAATGATGCAAGCGAAAGCACTCATTCATTGTGTGTAACTGAGACGTAACAGCAGCGAAACTGATGGACCAGTAACTTCCCGCACGACCACAGGTGCCGTGTGCGTTGCATGAGTTTGGTGATAAAATAAAAGTGAAGTGAATATTCAGTTACCTAAGATTAAATGTAGCTTTGCCCTTAACTAAATCTTTGTTCAGCAGATTATTTTAATTTTTAAAATTTGACATCAGAATGGCTGGGAAACGTAGAAAAGTTGACGACAAGATAGAAAATTCCAAAGTGCTTGGACGGAAAATTATTTCTTTGTTGAGCATTATTCGAAACCTGTGTGCTTGACACGTCAGACCAGTATGTCAGTTAAAGAATAAACTTCGTACTCGCCTGTCAGATCGTCATTTAAATGACGTATTGCAAATATCATCAACAAAATTGCAAGTTGATTTTAACACCTTGGCCATAACACAGAAACAGCATCATCCTTCACATTGATAATGATAAGTAAATAAAAACAATGCATTGCGTTTTAATATGTGCTAGATAATAAATATGACCAGTGATGAAGGTCTTAAGACCGGTCTTGGTCTTAAGACCATTTTTTAAAGGTCTTGGTCTTGGCCTTGTCTTGACCATTTGCGGTCTTGGCCTTGACCATTTAATTTGGTCTTAAGACCGAAAGAACTAAAAAGCATCTAATAAAAATTTAAGTGATCCTGCACAGCTAGAAAAAGTATGCAACAGCGAGTATCTGATTGTGTTGTTCTTTATTTCAGAGTTTTCCAAACTAGGGTCCGCGACGACCGCACAGGGGGTCCGTGACAATGTTGCAAAAAATAAAAAACTAGAACTTTCAAATATTTTTTGCGGGACATACACAGACCCAATTAATTCCTGGAGTGATTAAAAATCTTATAGAATGTTTTTTTCATCTACTATCTCTTGAATATTGAGTAAATAATAAAATTAGTCATGGATTATGATACTCTTGCCTTTATTGTTTATGAATTATAATGTTGTAATAGCCTAATTGCAATGACAAGTTGAACGCACGAGCAGAGATGGTACACTAGGTCAGAGAGACCCCGATGCAAGCTTACTAAGATATAAGTTTATAACAGGGCCGGCGCCCCAATCGACATGCTTGGCCCCCCCAACTAACAAGCTTACACTTTTTAAGACAGCGGCATTTGTGCTTAATTTCAAACTTTGCCCCCCCCCTGATTACCGCTTGGCCTCCCTAAGTCGCCTGCTCTGGCACCGGCTCTGAAGGAATATCTTTGTGTAAACCAATAATAGCCTACTAAGTTTGCTCGCAATTACTTAGAGTAGCTACGACTCAATAACCATTTCACTGTGATATTGCCGACATTATTCATATCTATGCTTGTGATTGTTGCTTATGTGACTGTTAGTTTTCTTACACATTAAGAAAACTGTGAGAGGCTGCAGACTCGACGACCGTGCCAATTTCCCTCGGATTTGGACTATGGTCATTTCGCAGCCTCTCACAGGATTGACGACACTGTTTTTTTTCGTTCGAAAATTGCATTGTTTATTTTTTTGGTTGCGTCTTTCCAAACGAAAATAAATTTACTCTATCTCTCTCTCTGGTTTATAAGATGCAAGTTTCAACGGCCTACTTTCTTTTACATCCTGTTGGTAGAGCTAAATAATAACTAAAAGCATTGTAATTGCGTAAAAGTAAAATCAAATCAAACCTTTATTATACTTACGATAATACGCAGAAGCGTGTAACGAGTGGTGGGACCCATTTCCGCGACTGTGACTATATTAGCGCCCGTGCAATACAGCTTCGACTCCCAAGAACCCTCGAAATGATAGCAAACTGCTGTTGGCAACGCTGTGTCTGATCTAACCGGCCCGGGGATCGGACCCCAGACCTTGCGCACCGATATTGATGTATTTTACAAGTACGCCAGGGGTCGGCAACATACTGCACTTAAAGAGCCATCTTAACCAATATCCCAAAATACTAAACACACTGTAGGCAGCAAAAACTCTACGGCAATCAAAAAATTAAAAAAGATCTTTGTTTCTTCCTCTCCCGAAAAAGGTTTTCGTTTATCCCCACAAAAAGCCGCAACATGAGGATCAAAGAATCGCAGGTTACCGACCGCACCACGCCAGTTGCTCGGTCTAAATGCACAATTTACGGACAAATATTTGAAACAAAAGCTGTGAGAAGCAACCCCATCCGGCCAATTCATGTGGTTCATACTGTATGTGATGGTAAAAATGGAATTACGATTAAGCACAATTTACTTATTTTTGTGATGCATTTTATGCTTTTATAGCTGTAGAATAAAAATTAACGCAGCATAAAAGTGGGGTCCGCTGTAAACTTGATTCGCAAAAATGGGTCCGTGGTACAAGAAAGTTTGGGAAACCCTGCTTTATTTCTTTCAATATTATGTATATTTTGCCCGTTTTTTTTGTTTAGAAAAATAGCGATAAGTGATAAACTGTTAATTCTCACCCATTTTTAAGATCTTGGTCTTGAAAAAAATCAAAGGTCTTGGTCTTGACAAAGACGGCCTTGGTCTAGAAAAATTTACAAGGTCTTGGTCTTGTAGGTGATAGTCTTAACTACATCACTGAATATGACAAGGCAAAAACACATCTCATTGTGCAATGTTTAACACAGGAATAGGAGTTGCGCGTGCACCATGATTTTAATCATAATGTGGCGATTGTTTTGGTTGAAATTTATGCGGCCCGCACGTTACCGAAAGTGCGTAGATTTGGCCCAGTAGTACAAAAAATTTGCCTAAACATTTGCTGACTAGCTTTCTATTCATGCTATTGCAGCTGCGCTTGCATCACTTTTGAATCTTCGGGTAAGGCATTTTCTTCAATTTCTTCAAGTAAATAGACCTTTTTTCTGGGTCGCTATCTAAAACAGACAGCAACAGTGGAACCAAAATTCGAACCTTGGTGCTTGAAGTGGTCCAGATGTAGGCTAATAAAAACTTATTATTTACCTTTGTTTCTTGTACAAACTCAGCGAGAACTCTTGTAAAAGTTTGCCCTTGATTTTTTTGGAGAAGAAGGTTTTTTTCAGCGTGCAAATAATATTCTCTTAGAAAAAGGGAGTTTTTTCTCGCGATGACCGTGCAGATGCAAACTTTTTTTTCGGTTGATCTGAAATATACAAAACTTGGCTTTAGTTTTAATTTGGTGATATTTTCAAAATGATGCTACACTGGATTTGGCTGGATAATAATCTTACCATTATTGATCTTGTTTTTTTTGTTTAGGCCTAACTTTTTTTTGATTTTTATGGGTATTATTTTTCGTTCGTAGGAGACTTTGTGTTCTAGGCCTATTTAAGCAGTGCCGAAAAACGAAGCAATTTGCTACAGTAGTATTAAAGTAACTCCAACTTGGGTATTGACGTAAAACAAAACATCTTGGGTATTAACGTAAAACTATACATCCAACTCCGGGGATTCATTCCTTGCAACTCAATGAAGCTATCTCGTAACAGTCGCTGCTTCCACATCACCTTTGGGCAAGTGCATGATGTAGCATTAGTTAGCCTCCCTATTTGGGGTAACAGGTTGAAGTTATAATAAGGTGAAAAAAGTTGTTGGCGTAATTTATGTAATTTTTTTTCATGTGTTTTCATGTTCTTTTTTGCGGTTTTCTTTTCTGAAGATTCCAAAAAAAAAAAAAAAAAAAAAAAAATACAGCTCTCTTACAGGCAACGTCATGGTGCGGCGACCATACTTTTTTTGCATTTCATCAATAAGTAATGTTTTGTTAATTGAAGCAAGTTTTAACGTACCGGTATGTCGATTTCTCTCGGTTATCTGCTGTTCGACTAATGCTTTTGTTTCTTGTTTTTGTTTG
This sequence comes from Trididemnum miniatum, assembly GCA_964006365.1. NCBI lineage: Eukaryota > Metazoa > Chordata > Ascidiacea > Aplousobranchia > Didemnidae > Trididemnum > Trididemnum miniatum. The sequence goes on along the minus strand of OZ023233.1, from coordinate 13,873,809 downwards.
TGTCAGTCTGATCGTTAAATGAAATACACTACGCCAACTACTACCACTACTAAGCTTAGTACTAGTGGGCTTAATATTGCAAAAATATCGTGAGAAAGCATTATTTTTCAACATAACCAATTAAAAAAACACCTTGCTCTTTTACTTGCCTTGATATAGCATATGGTAGGCTATAAAACATAGGCTATGTGATAAAACAAAAAGCAAAGCTCTAGACCAGGGATGTCCAACCTGCGGCCCCCTGTCGACTCGCAGAGAAAAACAAATTTTTAGCAAATTTATCAAGTTGTGAGCGCAAGAGCCTTTATGTAGTTTAACCAAAACACTTTACATCTAATAAATAAAATAATCAACATAAATCATTGGTTAGCCTAATAACCTTTTCTCTATAATAGCCAGGTCATATTTGGAAACGCTTTCTATGACGCTGATCAAATCTGCTGCGACTTAAAACCAGGGAGTCGAACCGTTTGATTTTTCCGGTTCAGGTTCGGTTTGGGTTCAACAGCAATTTCAAATTTCGGTTCAGTTCCGGTTAAGGTTCACATAAATTGAAACGGTTCGGTTTGGGTTCGCTCCAGCAAAAATAATTTCAAAACCGGTTTATAAAGTTCCGGTTCTGGTTCACAGTAAAAAATGGTATAGTTTTAGTAACACTAGTTAAAAAATGAAACGTACAACGCAATTTTTCTTTACGTTGACAGGCCAATATAATGCATTAATTTTAACTTGCAGCAAGGCCAGTAGGGATGTGCCGAGTCGAGTCCGAGTACTCGGCTGAGTATTAAGACATTACTCGGCCGAGTCCGAGTATTAATTGATACTCGACCAAGCATTAAAGTATTATCATTTTGACTTTTTTTTGCTCTGCACCTGATTTTGAGTCGAAATTAGTACTTTTACGGACGTGATGACCTTTTTTTTGCTCTTCACCTGATTTAGAGTTCATATCGTGACATCGCAGAATAGATAGGCCTACTCGGCCGAGTAATATCGTGAATACTCATTACTTGGCGAGTCCGAGTAATTTTCCTTGAGGCAAATCCCTAAAAGCTAATTAACGGTAAAAGACTGTTTCACCGTGCATAGATTACTTACATAAATGACTATTATTTTGAATTCAAACCAGCTTCAAAGTGACGCGTGTGACGTCACGGAGCGAACCGCTTCTTTCAATCGGTTCGGGTTCGGTTAAGGTTCGACAAAAATAGCTTAAAACCGATTTATAAAACTCCGGTTCGGGTTCGGTTCGACTCCCTGCTTAAAACCCTGCACTTTTTTCGATTTGAAGCACTGTTTGGGCCTGAACTATTTTGAAAAATCTTTTGACAGCTGTTGGAACTGTATGGTGTGTCGCATAGTATCTTTCATAGAGAACACTTGCGTAGAAATTTTCATAATAAGACATGTTATCATTTTGAAAATTTTTTCATTTCTTCTAAAACGCTTCGTTGGCTCATAAAGATTATTTTATTTTAGGCGTGGCTTCGAGTGAAAACTATCTCGCTAAAACTGAATTAACATGTTTAAAATAGTTGATAACAGTGATACGCGTTGACGCCGATAACTTGACGGTGCCAATAATTTGACGGCTTCAACTTTTCGTTGACGCTAGCGAATGCGCCGTCGATTTTCAAAAAGTCGACGCTGAGCATTAGGCCGTCAAGCGTCAATTTTTAGATTACAATCATAGACTCTCGCAGGGGGGGGCTGTGCCCTGCCCCTTCCCTGTGGTTCTGGCGTTCCAGAAATTTGTAATCAGCTGCTAAAATTTAACTTTTAATTTACGATTACTCGAAATAATAATGGTTGCAGCCTCCTCTACAGGTAGTTTATTTTAGTCAAGCTTCTGCTCTCAACCATCGAGCATCGGCTTCTGATTTATTTTTGTGTTGCGTATTGTCTAGCAGTGTTTCTCAACCCCGAGTCCGCGTAAGGGCGTGGATGAGTTCGCGAAGCTTACAGGTACAGTAAGTTTAGGGATTAAAAAGTGAATTTACGACCATGTGACCAATCGCAGCGTGTGATTGTTCCGTCTGACTGCGCATTCGTGAGTTTATTATCAGTGTTTTACGAATTAAAAGTGGTATACCCGGTACTACAAAACATTCGCGAGCTTATTGTCAGCATTTACGAGTTAAAAAATACTGTTATATGCTGGGTGCTGCAAAAAAGGAAATGACGAAGTGGCAAGTTTTGAAATGGTCTGGCGAAGACGTTGTCAAATTTTTGAACGTAATTATGCAAAAACTTTGAAGCTTTGCGGAACATTTGCAATAAAAACTATCAAAAAAATGCTAGATAGCATAACATAAACAAAGTGATGCAGGAAATGACAGCTGCAAAGTGGTGCAGTGAATGCATAAACAAAGTGATGCAGGAATTTTAGTAGTACCCCTTCAAACCTCTTTATGTAAGTTATAGTGTTTACATTTTTGCCTGCTGCATCAATCTCCCTTAGTTAGGATTAGGAATAAATAATGCTTTGTTTTTGGCAGAAAGTTATCGAACAATCTTGTTTTGTGACTTGAGCCTTGAGTGACTTGAGCCCGCATACATTTAGGCTAGCTTGGAAATAGTCCATGGGCTAAAAAGTTGAGAACCACTGGTAAGTAGCGTAGCCAGGAGGGAGAGGGGCACCGGGGTACTGACCCTCTTTTTTGACGTAGCTTAATCTGAAGTGTAATTAAAACATTCTTATAAAATACCGTAAACTTTGTTTCAAAAGCTCCCTCATCTTTACTAATGTTTCCTTAACGACTATTTTTTACACGATTTGACTATCGACATAATTTCTTCACAAAAAGCGCTTGTTAAGCATTATTGCATCATACCAACGCAATGGGATTAAAAATTTAAGTGTAAAGCTGCGGTTACACCAAGGTTATGATCGCTTTACGATTCTTGCTGACACCAATCGGCTCCGATTGTCACCTATCGGCACCATGTAAACGAAAGCTTTACGAGACCGTAACGATGCCATGCCAATTGTTATCAATCTTACTGCGACATAGAAGACGATATCGAGCGATTGTTTGCGAGTGCTTCCCGATATCTTGCCAATATTCCCAAGATTTTTCACGACTCTGCGATTTCTCACAATTGCCATTTTTACCGCTTTTGTCAAAGAAGAGTTTATCCGCATTCTTTCCAAGTGCATGATGAACGACGAAGTACTGCTACTACATCATCTTATTAGTGCTGCTGCTGGTACTGCATTGTTGCCTTTGAAAAAAAGAAAAATAGAGGAAGCACAAAAAGAAAAAGCAAAAAAGAAAATGGGCATTTGGGTGGTTCTGTTTCTTTAGGAAAAACATTTCGGTGAGTTTCAAACTGTGATGAAAAGACTAAAAATATTCGGCGATGAGAAGCGGTTCAAAGGTTTTATGAGAATGGATCCAGATCTTTTCAAGGAAATAGTTGTCAGAGCTGGTTTCCGAATAAGAAAAGAGGACACCAAATACAGGCAAGCTGTGCGGGTGGAATTACGAATTGCAATAGCTTTGAGGTTTGTTGCAACTGGCGAAAGTTATCGCGCATTGGAATACCTGTTTCGAGTTTCACATAGTCTCATTTGCAACATCGTGCCTGAAGTAATGTAAGCTATCTACCAGGAGTTTCAAGATGCTCTTCAGTGTCCTAATGCGCTGGAGCAGCGAAAGCAAGTTGCTGACGATTTTTTCCAAAAGTGGCAGTATTCTAATTGTATTGGAGCCGTGGATAGCAAACATATAAATATCCGGGCTCCTCAGATTGTGGTACCATCTACTTCAACTATAAAAAATTATTTTCCATCGTGTTGATGGCCGTAGCCGACGCTAAGTATCGTTTCTTGTCAGTCAGTGTTGGAAGTCCAGGTAGCATTTCTGACGGAGGAATCTTCAACCTTACTAGGTTGAGTTCTGCCATTGAGGGAAAATATGCTGGTTTCCCAGATCCAGATGTGTTGGTTGGAGATGATGTACCAATTCCTTATCATATCATAGGTGATGACGCTTTTGCTATAAAAACTTGGCTAATGAAAGCTTTCTCGCAACGAAACTTGAAAAAGAAAATGCAAGTTTTTAATTACAGACTCTCGCGTGCTCGTAAAGTTATCGAAAACGCCTTTGGGATTTTGGGAGCTCGGTTCAGATGTCTTCTGGCTCCACTAGAGATGGATGTGAAAAGAGTCGAAAGTATCGTATTTGGTTGCTGCACATTGCACTAGATCTTGTGCGAGAGAAACCGGACATCAATAACAACCCAGGTGGACCAAGAAGATACAGACAATGGTGCGCTCATTGCTGGAAGTTGGAGAAAAGATAGAGCAAAGAAAACATTGGAAGATCTGAAGAAGATGAAAGGCAACACTAGAAGCGAAGCAGCTAAGAAACAAAGACAGTATCTGATGCTCTACTTTAATAGCTCGGCTGGTCGTGTTGCTTGGCAAGAAAGAATGATTCCTAGGCAGCAACCTGACACTTCTGATGAGGAAGAAGATTCTGAATATTGTGTCGACGTGCAGTAAGCGATAATGAATTTCAGCGGTTGCAAACTGTGGATTGTTTTTTTTTGTAATTGCAGATGTACCGATGCCAAATTTATATCTGCCACAAACAAAACGTTTAATAAAGCTACTTGAAATATTGATGTGTTCATTTTCAACAAATAAACACGTAGAGGCAAGCATGAATAATAAAAGCTGTGGTGTATAATGCTCGGATCCTTTTTTCCACGGTCAGGATCGCTAACATGAGAATTCCACTAACGATCCTTTGTAATAATCAAATTCTAAATAGAACCAGGTGTAAGACCTAGACTTATGTCCAAGTTGAAGTACACTTCCGCTCAGAGCCATTTTACTCACATGTTTTTCTCCGAACATTCGACGTATTTCCGTACGGTAACAATTAAAAAAGTACAGCAATGTGATTCAAAGCATAACGTAAACGTGGTTGGACTGAAATAGCTGCAGAACGAAGGAAATTTCAGTTCTGCGATCAGTGGAAGTGGCAATTTAGTAGGCCCACGCTCAATCATTATTGCGAAAGTAGCATGTTTTTTGGCTAATGGTAAGCTACAGGCTAGCTTATATCAGACAAACAACTAACTTAAGTATATCTGAGCTTATTAAAAATAACTGAACAAACACGGTATTTATTACATACAATTTTTTATTGTAAAGAAATTTTTGCGAGGAAATAAAGAACTATAACGCAAACATTCGCAGCTCCGAGGAGCTTCGTGAATTCACCGCACATTTTCTCAAAAATCAATCCGTAAATAATGAGGTTCAGATCTTGGCGATTATGGGTTTGATGCTACAACTGCTGATGGTGAAGGGATAAATCATTCCTGTGAAGCATGGGTGGCAGATTGAGCATAACTCGATATGTCTGGCAGCGTAGAAGCGAGAAGCTGCAGAAAATACTGTATTGGTAGTTGATAAAATTGCTGCGCCTGGTGAATGAGGTGTTGTGGTTGATGAACGGCATGCGATTGGTGTTGAAGAGACAAATGTGTTGTAAGAACTAAGCATGCTGGGCTTGAGACTGATCAAAGTTAGAGAGCACCTTGCTCATTTCAATGTAACGTGGGTGCATCTGCTGTTCGTGTAACGCCTCTAGTCTGTTACACAACTGTTGTCCATATGCTTCCGCAATTTTCTGGTGGTGAGTCATTTGGTGAATTGCTTGAAGTTGCGAGTTCGAATGCTGAATGCTCTTCGATAGCTGCAAAAAATGTTTTGCAATGTTTCCAATATTTAATGCAATTTTGAAACTTTGCACAACAAAAACTATTCAAATAGCCCAAAGGTTTTGGTAAAAATGCTGTTTTGCTACCTTCTTTTGATTTGGATATATTTTTTCTATATCATTGGCACTGCTATGGCCCTGTCATTATGTAGAATGTATAGATTATGAAAGTTGAGAGGAGTAAAATTTAATAAACAAAGCGACGAATAGGATGTTTTAGAAAAATAAATGTCCCCAGTTTAGATCTTACGAAAAATGTGCCCACACGAAGACAAACGAATAATTAGACCTACTAACTCATGATGCCGTGTTACAAATGTGCTGGTTTGATAAAAGACAGACATCTTGCATGATGTGAGTCGGCCCAACCTCTTTGCACAGACTGAATAATATTGTGATAGCTTACTTACGCTTGCAATGGTCTCGTCCTGTGATTAAATAAACTCGTTCTCTTGCGACTTTCGCTTCTTTGCTGTGGTGGTAGCTTTCACTTGCGGTTGTAGCTCATACACTGATACTTTTTCAGACTGTTGTGCCACTGAGCCAAAGCTAGGCATAAAGTTTGACGTTTCTCTTTCACGTTGCCTGGTACAGTGCTCACTCAAAAAGCCAAACAATCTCCTTAGCTTTGCTTCTCTTTGGCTCACTGTCGCAGCTTGTCCTGACTTAGTTTTTCTTTCTCTGTTGGTCGTGGTTCTTACGCTATCCATCCATCTGCTAAGATCAGTTTTTGCAAAGATAATGTGAAGGCCTTCATCGGGACGGAGCTTATTCAGAACGATAAGTTTCACAAAATGCAGCTTCGGTGATATTTTTTACCATTTAATACGTAACCTATATAAACAAAATCCATATGCTTACGCAATTTTTTTTAAGACGCATGCTGCGCGTTTCATGGACTGATTTCGTTACAAAGGAAGAAGTTTTAACTCGAGCCGGTACACACAGAACACCTATTAACAACATCAGGAAGAGACAATGCGAATTCTTTGGACACATATTAAGAAAAGGAAAACATGAACATCTTACTTTTACCGGAAAAATCAAAGGAAACAAAAGCAGAGGCAGACCAAGAATGACGTATATAACGAGTCTTCGAAAATGGTTAAACCCAAATTTATCCATTGAAAAACTTGTTCACGAAGCATATCACCGATCAAACTAGAAGCGCATGATCTCCAACGCTCGTATGTATGAGCACGGAACCTGATGATCATGATGATAAACAAAAGTTCGAAATTAAAATGAACTTGCTAATCATTACAACACTAGTAGGCAATAGGGCAAGGTTAAATCGGAGTCATATAAAATATTGACGGTTTTATTTTTGCTCAAGAAACGCCCAACACATTAGTTTCACTTTGCGGTACACAGCGGAAATGACCAAAGGGTCTACGATAACCGCACACTCTCGAACGATTGCCGGGTACCCAAATTAGGAATGGAGCAGTGAACAATATCATCAAGTCTTGGAAAATACAGTGAGCTCTACAATGAACTACTCACCTGTCAAATTTCGCACCACATCCAAATGTTTGAAGCGGTCATCCTTTTGCAGTTCGTTGATTTTACGTCTTTTTATTTCAAGTTTTTTATTTCTGTGGCTAAATCGGTGATGACCTTTATTGTAGAGAATAGTATTTGCCCTCCACCACGCGGCAATGCCTTCCTTTAGCTCAGGCGTGAAGTGAAGAAATTTGGACTTGGTCCTTCTGCGCTTAACGTTTGCAGCAGGTGCGTTTGCTGCAAACGGGCTACTACTGCTGCCAGCAGTTTCTGAAGCAGCGCTTATCGAGATATGATATTCACTTGAACTTTCATCAGCAGTGCCTGCACTAGTTACTTCACCCAATAACATACAACTGTGTTCACCCGAATCGGACATGTTCTCACCTTGGCGCTAGAACTCAAAATGTGAAAGCAAAATATCCTCAACAAAACATGGTAAAACACACTTTCACCATGCCTGCTAATCGGGAAACACTAGGAAGAGAATCGTAATGGCTACAGATTGACTTACGAGTGTTTGCCGACTAATGCCGATTGCTTAACGATTTTCCCGATTGAAAAGAATCGGGAAGAAGTTTCAAACATGTTTAAAATTTCTTGCCGATTCTCAAATTCATTACGATTCTCGCCAAATGCCGCCGATTGTCTTCACAACTGCGTTACGAGTCTCCACGATTGTTGCCGAGTAACAACATAGTGCCAAACGGCAACATTCGTAAAGCAATCGGCTCTTGGTGTAACCGTAGCTTAAGTATAAAGAAAAAGCAAGATTGTATCGCAAAAAGACAATCGAATATGGCAAGCAAAAGGAAAGAATGTTCAATTGAAAATTTTTTCATTGTGTTTGCTGTTCTATGTGTTTCTTGTTCGTGCGTACAAAGTCGTTGGATTTTCTTAAATATGTAATGCCGTGCAGAAGGCAGTTTGATAAGTATTAGGATAGCGATTAGCGAACTTAAGGGTTGCCTGCCTAGGTCTTCAGTACATAATTAACTCCATATTCATCCGTAAACAAAATTATTACCAATAACTTGAGGCAAAATACGACATACGGGAAGCAGAGCAGGAGACAGAGCAGTTGGCTGAGGGGAGCCAAACATTTATCAGGCGGCGGGCAAAGTTTAAAATTAAGAACAAAAACCGCTGTCTTCAAAAGAGTAAGCTTGTTGGTTAGGGAGCCAAGCATGTCGATTGGGGGGGCAGCCCCCTGCCCCATCTCTGGCGCCGACCCTGACGGGAAGACAGCGCGAGCCTAACGCCTTGGTCTGAGTAGATCATTTTTTTGAAGTTCTTGGTCTATTGTAATTTCTAATTTGCCCCCCCCTAAATATTTCGCTGGGTACGCCCCTGCCACTGGTCTATATAGTGACCGTACTCGTTGAGGTACCGGTATACGTCTCTTTCGATAAGAATGTGGCAAAATAAATGTTTTTTTGCGTGAAAATTGCTGACAATTCTTTGGGCGGCTCGGGGCTGCGCCTCCAGGATCTCAGTTGCGCCCCCATCCCTTTATCAAAAATCCCAATCAGGTGAGCCTCTTATTTCAATAAAAATCTTTTGTTTCCTGGAAAACCAACAAAGTGTTCTTCAAGCTAAAAACGCTGCGAATTGCGATCCAAGTAATTTTTCCATTGTATTGAGTTATTCTGGTGGTTTTGCGGCCCAGTTATATTTTAGTTTGCAATGCGGTCCATAACTATGTTCTAGACCAAAGCTACCCAAACTGCAGCCAGCAAGGTGGTTTTAAGTGGCCTGCGATGTAATAAGTTTGTAAGCAGACTTTTTAAATGTTTAGTTTTTTTTAAAATATAGGCTCAAGTAAATTTGCCGTCAAAACACACCAAAATTGCGCACGCAGGGGGGACACGGGGCCATGCCCCCCCCCCCTTTTGGCTCTGTGATAAGGTGCTAAAACCTAACTTTCAGTCTATAATGTTTCAAACTAACAATGGTTGCAGCCTCTTTTATTTACAGTACTTTAGCCAAGCCTCTGCTTTTAGAAATAAGGTGCAGAAATATTTTTGCATTGTCCATAGTGACTGCATCACTGCATGCTCTTTTTCGATAAAAAAGTGTGCAAAAATGAGTGTTTCTTGTGTGAAAACCGTAAAATTTCGTTGGCGGCTACGCCCCCAGACCCCTTTGGCCTCCGGCAGCTGGGGGTTTTACCCCCACACCCCCGGGTGGGCCCCCCCCTTTGTCAAAACCTGGATGCGCCACTGGTACTGCATATTGCTTTTGCGTATTATTCTTGTCTTGACGGTACGGAAATGTAGGACAATAAATTAACTAACCCCGTTAATACACACTAACATCGTAATTATTGCTGAAGTTTGCAAGTCATGCGCGCTGCTAATTGACACATATTTTGACATGAAGAATAGATGGCCGCATTTGAATCTGATTAATGCTTAAAAAACTATTGCTCAATTGGGGACGGCAATTTCTTGAACCTCCCGAGCGGCAGAACCTCTAGCTACGCCACTGGCACCAGCATATTTACTTCGGCGATTAAATTATTTACAGATTAAGACAGGGCTGTTGAAGCGGTATATTTGCAAACAGCTTCCGCTTCCACACCTATCGCTTCCGCTTCCAAAAAAAATTCACCGAAATTTTGCTCGTAAAATACGACCAGTGCGTTGGTAGCCAATAGCGTAAACCGTAGCTTTCATTCCAACACGCTGAAAGCTTTTGGTCAAACTTTAGCAAACGTTTTCGTAAAGATAACAACTTGCAAAAAGCAAACAAAAATGTAAAGGAATGATTGAGTCACAGTGTTGCGTCACAATCCTGGGAGTCTTTTATTGCAACTTCGCTATGAAACTTACTCACTTCATTAGGCAAATGTTGATACACAGCACTCAGTCGCGTGGCAAGAATTTTTAAAAGGGGGAAAGGCTCTCGCGAGGTTCGGGGGTATGCTCCCCCAGAAATTTTTAAAAATGTACATGCTTCAATGGCTATTTTAGTGGTTTTTGAATAATTTTCAGTGAAATTTTGTTTAAATTTTTTTACCCTAATTCTGAGTGCTTCGCCAAATATATGATGCATTTTGTTCGTACATTTTCGGTTATGCGTGCTAATGGCGTAAGGCTTATTGCTACCGAAGAGGCTCGAAATTATGGAAAAATTGTATACATCAAAAGCATTTTCCAAAATGGCTGGTGCTAGGAGGCATATCTCATCCTACCCCACTGTATCCGCCCCTGGCCATAAGCTACAAAAAACATCAAAAGAGTCTGGCATAATTCAATCACTTGGCACCATTAATTTTGTTAATTTTCACTAAAAGACAGAGTCAAGAGGAGAGGACCGGGGAGAGGGGATGGCACAACGCCCAAATACGCTTCTGACAGTACTCCATCAGTATCGTGATATGATTACGATTGGAAAAGAGTCTACCATTGCTTTTAGAGCTATTGATAAATTAGTTGCTTTATTTCAAAACTTAGAGAAAGCTCAAAGAAAAAGCGTTATCTGAAAGTCAAGCGAAGAGTAATGGCCTATGGTGAGATATGGCATCCATGCGAATATAGCATTGTAAAACAATGTCTAATAAATTGAAGAAAATATGATATCTAATAAGTTATTCACAGTATGCTTTTTTGAATGATGCAAAGCGGAAGCGGCATATTTTTCGCGCTTCCGCTTCCATTAAAATATGACCGCTTCCACCGCTTCTGCTTCCACATGCCTGGATTAAGCAGATATTCCACTGATAAGCTCAATCTTGCTGAGTCAAACTAGGCTAAACTGATAGTCTTACGCAAATTTTTGGAGGCTGCTGCTGGTTGCCTAGTTCGTGGTTGTTTAAACACAATGAACACATTAGTCCGGCAGCCCGGAGGTCTGAGCCTACCTGGAATCTGCTTGGCAATTTTTATCCCTATTATCGTTTAAAGTGCTTCAAACCATGCACGAAATCAGATTTCTGCCGGGTCAGGGGTGGTGGGTGTGGCCAGAATCAGGGGGTAAAGAGCGTAAAATCGTTGAGCTGGCACAACAAGTTATTTACCATATAAAAGTAGTTTTAGTCGTTTATAGTCGCAGTAGAGCTCTCATTTTGGGCTTAACCGAAAGAAGAAACAATACAAAATATTTTAACAAAAAATTTTTGAGTTTATTTTATTATGACGTCATGATATTTGAGCTTGAACTTGATTTTGCTCAATTTTTTTGTAGTCGGGGTGCATAACTTTAGCCATAGCGTCTAAGTTTATCGAAGCAAATTAATAAACCTTGTTCCAGCAGGAAAGGAGTTTCTTACCCTCAAACTGAAACTATATGGGCGCTTTTATGATGAACACAGACAAAATTACGCGCTAATTCACAAAGACGCATGGTTAATTTTAGACGCTTTTTCATACAACGCGGGTTCCGCATGACTGATTTCTCTATGAAATTGCATGGCGTTTGGACTATTTTATGTTGGAATACGTTTCTTTCGCTGTATTCTTCAAGAAAATTGCAAATAATTGATGCGAGGTATAAGGATATAGACTTAAGGAGGGTTTCAATTTTGGATATAGAGATGTAAAAGGCTTCAGTTACAAGCATCCCAAAGTTAACGATTTTGTGTGAATTGAATAACGCTAATACGAAAAACCCACGGGTAAGTTAAATGGTGGTTTCATCAATCACTTAGTTAATTCGTTTGCAATTTCGCATCTCGAAGTTGAGTTAATTCTGCTTGAACCGATGGAAGATCACCAGGTTTAATTGATAAATTGGATTACCACGTTCGATTATTTCCATAAACCCTGAAAATAATGTTAAATTATTATCGGAATTTATTTCACGATAGTCAAATCAAGTTTTCGCTTATTTACTGTAAGTTGCGTAATGTAATATTTGTTGTTTTGCTGTTTAGTCCTAATTGCTAAATTTATCATGGTTTTTGCATGATTTTGGCCAAAAGTTTAGCGGATCGCGAGTCATAAACGGAACAAAATATTAACGAAAGTTAATCTCTAAAGTTCAAAATTTTTACCTTATCACTGAATAAAAAGTAGGTTTCATCGCGATGCTGTGCCATCTTCATCAAAAACTTATCGGGTGGAAATATAAAATTTACTTTTGTTACAATCAATAGCGACATTGCTAAATATTTTATTTCGGTAACTTTTCATTTCTGTCTTCAAAGTTGTTCAAAAAATAGTTGCTAGGTTGTCACAAACATTTCTCGTCTTCATCTCCATAAGAACTGTTGTGGATTACGCTGCTCAAATTTTTCATAGCTGTGCAAAAAAAAATTGCAAGATGCTGCCAAAATACAATTAGACTGCAGAACCATATTGACTTCGGAATGTTTGCAATTTGCATTGTTTTTGTGCCTTACTTGCATTTTTTTAGATTGAGCTTTATCCCACCATTTTCCACATTATCAAATTATAACCAAACTTCGTTGACGATTATTTTAGTAGCTATGGCGTATATTCAAGGCAAGCAAGAGTCTCTATATTGGCCGCAGTGCTAAAATATAAATCTGGGACATCAATTTTGTTGTTCGCACTTCCATTTTTTCACCGAATAAATGCACCAACATCAACTGGTTAAATAATTTTATTGAAAGACGCTAATTAAATTAATATTTAAAAACGCAGCAAATTACGTACGTAGCAGTGGTTCCTAACATATGGGAAACGCCTACCTAAAGTATCAGACATAAATTTTCAAAGGAGCCCTATAGTCACAAAGTGTTTTACAGTACTTGTTTAGTTTGCTTTTATGAAATTGCGACTGCGACTCAGCAATACTGTAGCTTTCTGATCAGGAAGAAACAGAGTACGCTAGTTCTCTCCCATTTTCCATCAGTCGTACGGTTGTTTTCTGACATATTCTTCGCAATGACCTAAACGTCTTAGCTAGCAGAAACTGAAGTATTCGATTCCTGTACAACCGTACTTATTTTCTTACGTGTCTACGGTTAAGTTTATAAACCATAGCATGCAAAGATATCAGGGAAGTTGCATCTCTACTAGACGTGCAAAGAATTTAATTAATTAGTGGTTTTCTACAAGCCTAGAAAACTCTACACGCAAATGGATAAATAACCTGACCAGGGATAACGTGTGATTTCCTGGTGAAAGAGCATTTGTGATACGGTACTATCTGTATATTTTATCAAAATGTTTTTCCTCGTGTTATGCCACTTCGTAACTAATTAATTTGAAAAAGCATACCATGTTGCTGTTCTGTTATGCAGAAGGCGTGGAGGGCGTGAAATAATATTTCAGCTCTGTGGCCAATGTAAACCCGAGACATTTTGGCTAATACATATTCAGCGATTGAGTCGAGTACTCAACCTTCGAGTGCGAGTATCGAGTACTTACCTTGAGAATCTTCAAGTACGAGTACTGGTGGTTGACTTCGAGTACCAGTACCGAGCACATTTTTTGCAGTTAAACTTTACACTTTAAAATCAGTTGCAGACTTTCGAAGTTGTTTATTTAATTTTTTGTCACTTAATTTTGTCCCAGAGTTTATTGGCTGATGATTACCTCATAATAATATGCACGAAAATTTACAAAAATCAAAGTACTCGTGTACTCCACTGATTTTTAGACCGAGTCCGAGTGCTTTTAGGCTCGAGTACGAGTACTTCTTGAAATTAAAAGTTTCGAGTACGAGTACTCAGAAAAGCTGTACTCGAGTACGAGTACAGTACTTGAGTACTCCATCACTGTACATATTAAATAGCATAGCTACGGAAGATTACGAATCGCTAACAAAATTTGAAAATCTTGAAGATGGTGAAATAAAGCACAATCTTAAAAGATGCATGTAGACCTATGGGACAAAAACAAAGCAAACATTCTGAAGTCAATGTGGTTTCGCAGTCTATAATTCACATTTTTCCCGCATCTTGCTTCTTTTTTTTTTTGCACAGCATATGAAAGATTTAAGCTACTTAATCTTTAACAATTTTTATGGAGATGAAGACGAGGAATATTTGTGATAACTTAGCAACTATTTCTCGAACAATTTATAAGACAGAAATGAAAAGTTACCCAAATGAAATACTTAGCAAAAGCGCTATTGACTGAAACAAAAGTAACTTTCGTATTTCCAACGGATAAGTTTTTGACCACAGTTAAAAAGTAAAATTTATTAACCCAAAAGAGATCATCTGGGATATCAAAAAACTAGTAGAGGTTTAAAAAATGAAACTAAAATCGATTAGCTCACCAAGACACTGCGCCTCACAAATCTACCTGTGATCCGTAACTAATACTGTGTGCTGGCTGAAACAGATTGTTGGGTTTAATAAATTTTGCTTTTTAACTGTGGTGATCTTGCATATTCGCTCTAACTGAATCTAGCCATCGAGCACTTTTTGAAATACTGATTTCCATGATTATGGATAAGTTTTCGATGTAGATGGGCACAGCATCGCGATGAAACCTACTTTTTATTCAGTGATAAGGTAAAAATAAGATAAAATTTCAGGTTCTAGGGATTACCTTTCCTTAATATTTTGTTTCGTTAATGACTCGCGATCCGCTAAATTTTTGGCCAAAATCATGCAAAAACCATGATAAATTTAGCAATTAGGACTAAACAGCGAAACAACAAATATCACATTATGCAATTTACTGTAATTAAGTGAAAACTTGATTTGACTATGGTGAAATGAATTCTGATAATAATTTAACATTATTTTCAGGGGCGTGCCCAGAATTTTGAAAAGGGGAGGGGGGCCGCAATTTCCTGTTTACACTTTCCACTAAAAATATCGGTGAAAACCGAAAAAAAGAAGTCAACCATCCTCAGATGTCCTGTTTTCACTGATTCGCTGGCTGCAGATATATATCAGCTTATATTTCAGCGGGGTAGGGGGCGACCCCAGCGCCCCTGATTTTCAGGGTTTATGGAAATAATCGAACGTGGTAACCCAATTTATCAATTACACCTGGTGATCCTCCATCGGTTCAAGTAGAATTAACTCAACTTCGAGATACGAAATTGCAAACGAATTAACTAAGTGATTGATGAAACCACCATTTAACTTACCCGTGGGTTTTTCGTATTAGCGTTATTCAATTCACACAAAATCGTTAACTTTGGGATGCTTGTAACTGAAGCCTTTTACATCTCTATATCCAAAATTGAAACCCTCCTTAAGTCTATATCCTTATACCTCGCATCAATTATTTGCAATTTTCTTGAAGAATACAGCGAAAGAAACGTATTCCAACATAAAATAGTCCAAACGCCATGCAATTTCATAGAGAAATCAGTCATGCGGAACCCGCGTTGTATGAAAAAGCGTCTAAAATTAACCATGCGTCTTTGTGAATTAGCGCGTAATTTTGTCTGTGTTCATCATAAAAGCGTCCAAATAGTTTCATTTTGTGGGTAAGAAACTCCTTTCCTGCTGGAACAAGGTTTATTAATTTGCTTCGATAAACTTAGACGCTATGGCTAAAGTTATGCACCCCGACTACAAAAAAATTGAGCAAAATCAAGTTCAAGCTCAAATATCATGACGTCATAATAAAATAAACTCAAAAATTTTTTGTTAAAATATTTTGTATTGTTTCGGAAGAGAGGTTGATTTTTTATACCATAAAGCTGCAAGATACAGCAACCATACTACCGGTATCAGATGCATTCTTTATTTACATATTTACAAAATTACATTACCACGAACGTTTTCGGCACAACTTTTGGCCCTCTTCAGGTATATCTAAATTAGTTAAGTAACTTTAAGTATTAACAAAACTGACTGAAAAGAAATTATTATTAAACTCAATTATCCGAAAATGCCGTTCAGATTGTCCGAAATTAATCCGAAAATGCCGTTCAGATTATGACACTAAGATTCATGAAGCTCTGTTAATAAAGAAACATTCACCCGGTCTCAATCGTCAACTTTACGCCAGTGGTGCATCTTTTTTGTTACAAGTGTTTTAAATTTTGCAAATTGAATTAATTCACTATAATTTCTTCGTATTTGTTCATACCGAAAATATTTTATGTTGCGTAACAATTGCTCCCTATTTTTCCGTCATAATATCTCTATTCGATCCATGTACCGCATCAATTTATCAGCAGTCAGCACCTCTTAGACGAGTTAGCGTAGCCTAGTAATGTTCTCAGCTTGAGTTTGCTAATAATTTCTTTTCAGTCAGTTTTGTTAATACTTAAAGTTACTTAACTAATTTAGATATACCTGAAGAGGGCCAAAAGTTGTGCCGAAAACGTTCGTGGTAATGTAATTTTGTAAATATGTAAATAAAGAATGCATCTGATACCGGTAGTATGGTTGCTGTATCTTGCAGCTTTATGGTATATTTTGTATTGTTTCTTCTTTCGGTTAAGCCCAAAATGAGAGCTCTACTGCGACTATAAACGACTAAAACTACTTTTATATGGTAAATAACTTGTTGTGCCAGCTCAACGATTTTACGCTCTTTACCCCCTGATTCTGGCCACACCCACCACCCCTGACCCGGCAGAAATCTGATTTCGTGCATGGTTTGAAGCACTTTAAACGATAATAGGGATAAAAATTGCCAAGCAAATTCCAGGTAAGCTCAGACCTCCCGGCTGCCGGACTAGTGAGCGGCATAGAACAGTTTCACATCTTTGTTGCTTTCATTTTCACGTTTACTCTACGCGAAAGTTTGCAGCAGCAAATGACAAAAACCGCCTAAAATCAACGACTGACTGGATTTTTTTACCACTTATCGCTTTACCGTGTACTTGCGCTTAACAGCATGAATCGAAATCAATATGCACGATTGTTACGAAATAAATATAATTAACCAGCATGATTGACGCTGTATGAAACGCAGGTTGTGCAGGTCAGCGTAGCATAGGGTCGCGCGTAATCGCTCACCCGGTAAAACAATCTACTGAAGAAAGAGTGAGATAGATTGAGGACGGTCCTACCATGGTCCTACTAAGGACCTTAAATTGATCTACTAAACACCGCAAAGAACCACAAAGGACTTGGAACCATATCATAACAGAGATAGGCTAGGAATAGGGTTAGGTTTAGGGTTAGATTAGATTTGCATTTAGCACATCATGATTTCAACATACTTCAGCAACAAGTGAAAGAGGAAATTGATAAAATTGAAAATTGGGTTACCAGCAACAAATTAACTATCAATTACAATAAAAGCTGCTACATGATTATCTCGGGTAACAAAAAGAAAATTGACACAAACGAATTTAACGTTAGTATTAGTGGCAATGTCATTGTAAAATCCGACTATGTCAAGTATCTTGGAGTATTTTTAGACGATCGTCTCTCATGGAAAATACATATTAATAAACTATCAAAAAAACTTTCCAGAGCTTGTGGTATGGTTTACAAACTAAGATACTACGTTCCCCTATCCTCACTCAAGTTAGTCTATTACGGTCTTTTTCACTCTCATCTTCAATATTCCTTATTAAACTGGGGTAGAGCCGCCTCGTCTCACTTACAAAAATTGATAATTCTCCAAAACAAATTCATAAGAGCAAGTCTTTTTTGTGCAAAAGAAAAACCAATTAACTTTCTTTACTCTAAATTTAATACACTTATGCTGACTGACATGATTAATATAGAGTTCGCTAAATTTATGTTTAAATACAATAACCGTCTGTTACCACCCTCTTTCAACAATTATTTCACAAAACTTGATGTAATACATCATTATAACACTAGACAAAAAGGAACGTCTGAATTTTTTCAACCTTTTATTGCTTCAGAAACTGGCAAAAAATCTCTTCAATACATTGGCCTGAAAATATGGAAAAACATTCCCGAAGAATTTAAGCACTGCTCTTTTTCTTCTTTTAAAAAATACGTTAAATCTTCTGCCGTCTCCAAATATGTATGAAATTACCTTATCCACAATATTTCATCTTGCCTTCAGCAGATTATCAATTTTATACAAATGTCACCATCTAAATTGATATTGTAACTAAACAGTTGATATCGGTATCCCTTTAAATGTATTTTTACCTTCTCCAAAACCAAAGTTTTTGTTTTTTGTGCTTTGTGTACATATTGTTTTCTGAAGTTGTAATTTATGTTTTCTGAAGTTGTAGTTTGTGTTTTCTGAAGTTGTAATTTGTGTTTTCTGAAGTATTGTAGGATGTTGCTATTTTAGCTATTATTTTTTTACCCTATTTTTTAAACACTACTTTATATTAGCTTTGTATCTCAAACTAAACCCCCCTTTCTGATTGTCGTAAAGTTATGCCTTCACTGACAACCTGCTCAACCCCTTATTATTATTACGTATGTGTGTGTATTTGCGTTTACTTCTTACCAATTAACGTTAGAGTAAGATATGGCAAAAAGGTGCAGTTGACCTAGATGACCGAATGATGGTCTTTTCGCTGTTTCCTACCTGTGCTTTCTTGTGCGTTGTGGTAAAACAAATAAATAAATAGATTAGAGCAAAGATGATTAGAGTTAGGGTCCTTTGTCTTGCTTTGCGGTGTTTAGCACATCAATTTGAGGTCCTTTGTCGTTCTTTGCGGTGTTTACTCAAACCAAATTCTTCAGCGGGATAGATGGCCCATCAACAACGCAGGACTAGGCTACTTTTCAGTTAGGCCGAACTTCGAAGTGGCAACATTCGCTGCTAAGCCTTCCAGATAATGGAACCACATTGACCATTGTAGGTCGGTAAAAGCACAACCAGGGCCGTCGAGAGCCAATAGAGGCCGGGGGCTACACAGCGAAAAGGGGCCCTCGATGACGTCACTGGTAACTTAAGCCACGAAAACGATAGAATCAGTATACTGTATATTCTTCTGTAAATTCTGACCCCATTATTGCCTTTTGAAGTTAATTTTTTACCGCATGGTGGTTTGATGCGGACATGCGATTGCACATTGTCTTGAGTTCAAAAATTATACTATAGAGAGTGAATTTTTTACAGCACTTTCTTGCAACTTTCGTCGCTTACGCTTAGATGCTCCGCTCTCACACTTTCTTGTTGACATCTTAATTAAAATGTACCGGTAGGCATACTCTTACTCTCCACGTCAAAAAAGCAGGCTTTGTTGTCTGAGATATCTTTTATCTACAGTACAAACAGTTAGGTTAGGGTTGTTGCAAGAGGTCAAAGTGGTTACTCATTTGACTCAACAGCAGAACCTTGTTTCTCTAATGGATTCATCAAGGTCGTTAGTTCAGGTTATTTTAGAATTCCAATTCACTCAAACGCGAAGATAATATGCACATTAAACTATAGTGTCTTTTCCGACGCGGTAGCTTGGTTGCAACACAAAAGTTTTTTACCACAGTTTAGATGCAGTATTGAAACACCAATGCTTTGTTCTCGACTAAACTCAGGGTTGGGAATCGATACCCAAAAAAGTAAAGAAATAACCGATATTCGATAGTTCACCAAAAAGTAAAGAAATGATCGATTTCGATGGTAGTGTAAAAAAGTAAAGAATAAAGAATATTTAATTCGATATTACACTGGGCATTTAGCGTAGTACGCCAAGCATTTTTTGTAATGTCCTCACGTTCATGTGGTAACTTACACACAAGCGACGGTCATAGTATATGCGAAGCAACTTTGCTATTTAAAATCTTTTTTTTTTGTTTTTTTTTTCGGCGCAAAAAAAATTTATCCGCAAAAACAAGGTAATGGCATACCGACGATTATATCAAATTTACTAAATTGAGATAAAGTAACCTTGACAAAAAAATCGAAATGGAATATCGAATTGCGCCGAAAAAAAAGTGAAGACAAGGCCATATTCGATACTCATTCAAAAAAGTAAAGGCTCCAGTGCATTCGATGAACAAAAAGTAAAGAATATCGCAATCGAATATCGATTACAATCGGTTTTTCCCAACCCTGACTAAACTGATACTATTTGAGCTAATTGGCTCAACTAAAAATCCAGAAGTTGGTTCACTTAAAATAGAATCACGCATCTTCCACACTAAATTCATAATTTTGCCAGCAGTCTTACATTTGCAACTTGAACTACGTTCTATCTGTTTTTCATGTAAGACCCCAGCGTTCTTGGTTTTTTTTAAGTTTATTGTCCATCTGGTCCAATTGCCATTAAAGTAGAAAGCACTTGGTTATCATAGCTACTCATTGTGAGATGTGTCGTAACCATTGTGCGATAGATTAAAAGGCTTTTGTGTTTTCTTAAGATATCAAAATGCTTTATAAGTTAACTCACGTTACTTACGCAGTTTTCCCCTAATAAGCTCTCGATCAAATTAAGAAAATAAGGTAATCGTAATAGTATCTACTCGCAAACACAAAATGGGGCCCCTCAAAAGTACGGGGCCAGGACCAAATGGCCCCCCCTTTCGACGGGCCAGACCACTAAGGCCTACTGTTCATTCCAGATCATACGTTTGCGAAATAATAACTAAAGCTACAGTTTTGATGCTTAGCCTAGCCTATTATCTACGTAGTAATGGTTAAAACGAAGTTAATCCACTGTTTAATCCGCCGAAAACCAAGGATTAAATTTTAGCCCATTTAATCCAATGTTTAATCCGCTGTTGAGCTTACTCGCGCTTGGTGCATATCGAATTTGAGTTAATCCTCAGATAATCCATGGATATATAAGTTTAATCCGACGATTATCCACGTTGGTGCATTCGGCCCTAAAAGTTTAATTGGGACGCAGAAAGGCAGTGGGTCTATGGAACCACTTAAACTAGACATGTGGACATTGAATGTGGATTGAAATTAAGTCTGTTAGTAGCCTAGTAGAGGATTCCTACATCCGAAGAAATTGAAAGTGGATTCGAATTATTAAGACGGGAAAAACGGCATACGTGCCAGGGCTGCGAACTCGATCGAATTTTATTCGAGTTCAAGTTCGAGTTCAACCTCTTTTAGCAAGTCCGAGTTCAAGTTCGAGTTCTTTAATTTAATTATTTACGAGTTCAAGTTTGAGAGTAGACACAAATAAACTTTTTCGAGTTCAAGTTAAAGACTTAAAATTTTTCGGGTTCAAGTTAAGACTTAACCCAAATGGCTAACAAACTACTCAGATGGCCGAGTGGTAAGAGCATCCGCCTCGGGAGCTGTAGACTTGGGTTTGATTCCGAGTCGGGTCAAACCAATGACTTTAACATTGGTGTTCACAGCTTGCCTGCTTGACGCTCAGCATGAAAGGGATAGTGTGAAGATCAAGCCAGCAAGTTTACTTGTTGTGCCGTTGGGAAAGGCACTTAGCGGGATTCCCCCATTTTGGTGTGGTAGACAGATGGCTGGCAACTCCTAAAAGCGAGCTCGTACAGCGCATTGATCGCTTTTCTCGTGATAGGAGGATAAATATGCAACAAAATACAAAAAAAAAATACAAATAAGTTCGAGTTCAGGCTGATGAATATCCAAAATCGAGACAACTTTTTCACCGCCTGTTTTTATGCAACTAAAAAGATAAAAACATTTCGCTCGTGCAGTAGGTTCAAGACTATACCTCAGCTGTTTGGTACCATCAAAATTGTCAGTGTTGTAGTCACAATTGAAGAACAAACTTTAATTTTCGTAGTGATCTTTTATTTTTTTGGAACGATTTAAACATCTTTCTAATGAACTCGAACAGTTTTATTCGAGTTCAAGTTTGAGTTCAGAAAAAATATTTTTTGGAGTTCAAGTTCGATCTCGGCAAAATGATCGAGTTCTTCCGAGTTCAAATTCGAGTTCGCAGCCGTGATACGTACTGATCCAAAATAGTGTTTCCTCCCGGGGGGTTGGGACGGGAAATTTGGTGTTTTGAAATCTCCCATTTCCCGGTAAATTTAAGTCGGAATCCCGCGAATTTTTTTACAGCAGTGGTTCTCAAACTGTGCGTCGCGACGCCCTGGTGCGTCGTGTTAATGTTTAAGGGGCGTTGCAAAATTATTTAAATTACACGATGGGATTAAATTTTAACCACAATTTTGTTTCATTTTTCACAAAAATGAACGGCTTTGAATGATTTCACGAGAGTACGCAACTTTTTGCTTTCTTCGGAATAATTCTGCTGTCAGCTTAACAGTAACTAATATTTTATGCGCTATAACTCTTATATAGTAATAATTTGAGTAATAATATAATTTGATTTTCAGCGCATTTGATGCTGTTGTATATTTTATGCATTTGATGCTGTTATACAGTAATAACTTGGTTTTCAGTGCATTTGATGCTGTTGTATAATTTTTGTTCAATAACCCGCTGGTTGGTATTTCGGTCTGAAAGGTAAGGGTTCGACTTCCAAACCGGTCAAATCACACACACACAGTGTCGCCAACGGGTCACCACCGCTGCCAGCCTGCGACGTTTCTTCATGTTGTGTTGCCCAGGTGCTAGGCCGCGCAGATGAGCCCCGCCACTCGTTACACGCTTCGACGTATTATTCTGAGTATGATAAAAATTTGATTTAATTTTTTTTTAGAATGCTTTGGAAAAGCGACGGCCTTGTAATTGGAGAACATAAACACCAGCTTCGATATCATATTGTGCATGTGTGGTTTCGTTGCGCAGCTAGTGATCTTAAGCTAATAAACATACATTTTTTAAATACCGTAAAACTGCCAAACTTTGAACAGTTTTTGACTTCAGTTTGGTGTCATTTCTTGTGTTCTTATCCAAGTCTCACCAAATTGATGTATGTTGGGGGCTCCAAATAGACCTTTCAAAATTAAAAAAAAAATTTTTTTGTGGTTCAGTATAATTTGTTTTTTGAATTTTTCGGTGTTCAAAGTTATCTCAAATTTTCGGATAATTTTGAACAGAGACTTATTCGTCCTGTTTTTCAATTTTGTTCCACTTACTGCGTTACTTTGATCAGAAATCGGCATTTTAACAAAGAAATGAAATGAATGCAGGCATTAGTTTGCCGCAAATCGCTCACAGAAGACATCGTTTCACTAAACATTGGTAGCCTATTCCCAGCAAAACGTTTTACACAAGAATAACGCAGTATACTGAACAAAGTTTTTTCGGAGACTCATGTTTTTCAATGGTATTTCCTTCAAAGCCCTTTCCACAGTTGCTTGTCTGTCATTAAGGTATTGTCGAGATCTAATTTATCTTGATTTACTCACATTTAAGGGTCGTATAGTCACTTACGCAAGAGCAAATTAATATTCAGTAACAGCACCGATATATCGGTAAACTCGCATACAAATGGCCGGTATTAAAATTTTGATGTTAACGAAGCGCTAAAGACAAATATACGCTCAACTCTTGCTCGACAAAATCTTTTTTTCCCCCAGCCAAGTAATATCTAATTATACTCATAAACACCCACAAAAGCAAACATATTAGACTAAAAACTGGCATTGACATAACCGAATAAATTTTAAATGGTTGTTTTACCGTTACAAAATATCGCAGCGACACGCTAACCTGTTTAAAAACATTTTTAAAAACTTGAGGGTAAATTTAAACCCCGTTCAAAGTAAACCTGTTGTGACATGAGAGCAGGCCACTCCTAACAAATTGCGATTTACGAGCAAACCTCTTACTTCCCTAAAAAAACTTGCTTGCCATTACGATGCTGACTGAATCCGGACCTTCTCAACAAAAAAACGAGACTACACACCTTATGCGTTGTCCGAACCTGATAAAAGTTGGACCAAGTCTATTTACTACCACATTTTCGCAAAAATGATCTCAAAATTTCTATGCGAAGTGACGCTACCCCCAAAAATTTTTCAACAAAAAAAATGACACTAATTCAAAGCGACTTGGCTCATATAAGCCTCCTAAAAAGTGTGGGCGCGAAAATTTAATCGACAAAGAAATGGAAGACAAAACAAGTTTGCTTCCGGACTTTGTTGAATTTCTTTCAAAGTTTTCCCGCTGTTCAAAGTTGAGCAGTTTTACGGTAAACTCCGTTTTATAGATGGTGTTCCAGCGCATGCACCACTTAACAAAAATGGAAAATGCTGAGTAATTACAGATCCATACGCTTTTATCGTTCTAAGATCACAATTCTTCGGAAGATTTCGTTAGAAGCACAGGCCTCATCCAGTTTGCGATTGTTCGCGGTTCAAGTTTTTGCTTTGTAGTTGAGAGACTGGGTTCACTGCCTGGTCAAGCGATACCAAACACTCAAATGACAGTATCCCCAATAACGACTGTAAAGTAGAACACCATTGTATGATATCCTGTGAAGTCCATAAAATCAAGAAAAAGTAACGAGAGTAGTCGTTGTGAACTTGTGACAAAAAAAATCTTGCAGTTACAATGCGTCCAACTTCAAACACAAACCTTTATTTTTAAAAACTTTACATTTAGTCTACACTAGCGCGTCGCGAGAGTGAAAATTCTTTGAGAGTGCGTCGCGACCAGTAAAAGTTTGAAAACCATTGTTTTACACTATTTAGGATTTCAGCGGTAGGCCTACTGTACTGATATTTATTATTCCGACACTAAAAATGCGTTAGGTAGGCCTACTGCAAATTTAAAAATTGTTTTTGCTTACTTAAAATAGTTTTTCAAAATTCGCAAAAATGCTTGTGAAATCAAAATTGTTTCTTCAATTTGTCGAAAAAATTGAAAAACTCAAACCAAGTTTGTCAAAACAACGTAACAAATGCTAAAAATTAGATCTGAAATGCTGAAAATCAGCAAAAATGGCAAAATAATCAAGCTCGGGAAAATTACCCGGAAAAATGTCCCGGTAATTTTCCGAATCCCGGGAATCCCGAGCACTTTTCAAAATTTTCCGTATCCCATGAGTTGAGAATTCGGGAAAAAGGGGAAACCCTAATACAACAGCAGCTGCTGCATGATTATTTGTTTGTTTGAGCTGATTCCAAACTAACTAACGCTAAATAATTTCTCAAAAATCGATACCATTATTTTTGCTTAATGATTCTGTTTGAAGAAGAATATCTGACGAAGTTTTTGCAATAGACGAAAGCTTATGCAGTAAAGATTAATGGTATTGATTTTTGAGAATTGAGCTTTTAAATTAATTGTGAATTACCGGTACCCAGAGGGACAACTGCTGCGCAGTCAAGCGAGGCCATAGACTTCCCCAAATGGTAAACAGCATTTTTTAATCTTCTCGGTAGGACAGTGTAAGTAGTAGGCTTATATTTTTATAGTAATACATCCAATATACCATACTTGCTTTCTTTTTCAAGATTATTTTTGAGGTCGTCCATGTGCTTACAAACTCATCAAAAGATATCGGTAGCAAAGCAACGTAATATATTTTTACGTTTCAGTTGGTTGAAGTTTTTTGCCTACGCAGCAATTAAGCAGTCTTATACCTTCCAAGAGATGCTGGATAAACTCGAAACGGATCCAAGCTTTTAAACAAAATTATATCTCCGTCCAAATATATTCCTCCGTGTTTGATTAAAATTTCTAAACGAGCAACATCAGTCTTTTGCGTATTATGGCGAATCTGCGAAAAATAAAATTTGAAATAAGCAATTCAAATAACCATTGTTGAGTGCTGCTACTAAGCTACGCATTACAAAAAAAATCTGCGAAGTAGAAACAGTGCTGGCTAACTATTGGTCAGCACTGGCATTCATATATTGTCAAGAACTATTTTTATAGCGCTACTTAACAGGGATTCGATCTCCTTGTATAATACTGCGCAAAATGAAATGTCACTCGTATTGAAGTTTTTAAGTAATAGGGCTATCACGTGATGCTCTAATTTTCTCACAGTAACACCTCGTGCCTAATCAACTACAACCGTAATCACGTCTTTTTTATTTCGCCTGTAAACTTGTATATATCTCTTGCACCTTAGAAGAATACTGTGTGTCACTGGCAAGCGTTTTTTTTTATATACGTTACTAGTCACAGAGCAAGCATCTTGAATTTTATCTTTTACCGTGGAAAACTTCAGATATTTTTTACTGCTGATTTTATTTGTGAAGCTTTAACTCTCCGGAAGAAAAATAAACCAAGTTTGTTTTGAAGTTGAGTAAGTTTGGACAGCAGTGAAGGCTAATAGCGCTCCGCTTTAGCACCAGATACGTACTCGCCGCCATTGCGGTGGTGATTCGTAACATAAAGAAAAATATCTGAAGACTATTGCCAGGAAACCGTCAAGAAAGCATTCCGAATTGTCAGATACTTTCAAAGGAAACTCTTCTCAAGTTCAAAGAAAGCTATTAACTTTGTTGATTTTGTTTGGATTGGAACAGTTTTGTAGAACTTGTGGATTGTCAGATTTACTTCAGCATTGGCGTTACATAGACCCAGTGAACTTATTTACCCGTGGCGGTATACTTCGGACTGACAACCACACTTCGACGGTACTGTTGAGGAAACAACAACACCCTTCCATCCTTAAACTTCACGAATTCTACTGCTTGGACACTTCCTTGAGTTCCTTATAATCGTTACGGCAGGAAATTCCCACCTCGACGACTGACATTCTCTTCGCGTTGGAACTTACAATTACTGTTCGACTGCGATTTAATTCTTGTCTTCCAACACTTCGAGTTTCGATTGGATTCCAGCAGTGGTCTTGTTCCTGGGATCGGCATCGTGGAACTGCGTAGTGCGGTACGTTGGAGACTTCGAGTACGCTAGAATACTTCTCAACTTCGCTGGAAGGATCGGGAACGTGGGACTGCGTGAACGTGCAGACTTCGGGTACGCTGGAACTACTCCTGGACTTCACTGGAGAGGTTTTTACTTTATTATTTTGTTTTGTTTAAATATTTGCTACTTAACTGTTTTTATTATTGCTTTTAATTATGTCGCATGTACCTACAGAAAAGGGTAGCGTAGATGTTGCCACGGGGTTGATTGGTGATGATACGGGAGGGAAAATACCGGGACCTGATACTCAAATGGGACCCCATACCAGTCAATCTGCACCCTCTAACTTGAACAAATTCCGGAAACTTCTTACCTCTAAGCGGCAATTAGTGGTGCGCATGAGGCGTTTTTGCGAAACAGCAAACGAATGTAAGTCGCAGCGGCAATTCAGCGAATGTTCTGAAACCCTCATCAATATTCAGTCCGCGTATAATCAATTTAAAAGGGCAACTGATGAAGTAACTGATTCGGAACTCGTTGTTGAACTGGTCGAACAAGTGGCTGACCAGTTCGAGAATTGCACTAAACTTCACCAAAACGTTAAGCAACATTTCCTTGTTTGCGCTTCCAAGAAAGTTGCTAAACATTTAAACTGCGATCAAGGTGTAGCTGAACTTAACCCCGCCGACAGTGTCTCTCAAGTGACTGATGGGATTAGCATTACATCTAGTAGGCTCGCCGCACGTCAAATTAAACTAGAGCTTAAACGTGCTGAACTTGAGGCTAATCACAAACTTGCTTTGGCACAGGCGCAGGCTCAAGCGGCTCAAGCACAGGCGCAGGCACAAGCGGCTCAAGCACAGGCGCAGGCACAAGCGGCACAAGCTCAGGCGGAAGCCCGGCGTTGCATTGAGGAGGCCAGACTCGACGCAGAGGAGAGACTTCTTACACTTTCAGAGTGTGGCTCGGTAGCGGTTTCTCGCGGGCGTCGTTCAGCTTCTTCCTCGCAGCGAGTGGAGGGCTTGCTTGTAACTGCTGAACGCCATCTTGATATGCAAACCTTTAGAGAAATGCGCCAGGGTGAAATCGGCGATGGGTCCCCAGATTTTAACTTTTGGCCCGTTAACATGGGATCTGCACCTCACCCCACTCAGAGCGTAGAACAAGTTCAACCTAATGCTAAAGAGACCTTTCGAGAGAGTGCTCCTATACCATTAACACCGTCTGGTAATAATGTGCCCGTGTTTCCTGCGCAGAATGATGTGGGTGAATCTACATTAAAAACCTATTTAGATCGCCAAGGAAGAAACGAATTTATTAATTTAGCCAGTCAAATTAGTTACGATGGTAAAAATATAGCCTTCGTGTTTTTCGAAAACCAAATTCGAAAACTTATGGCCGAAAGCCCTTACGACGAGCGACGTCTCGAAGTATTGAGAGCTTCCTGCGTCGGTCAACCCCGAGAAATGGTTAACCTATTCTTAGCTCCCATGAAAAACATGTCGACGTCACAGCGTATCGAAAAAGCGCTGGATCGTCTACGCCAAAGGTATGGCGTGTCGGGAGGCCTTACGTCAGAACCTAAAATCATGGATGTTCGTTACGGTCCCAAGGTGATATTTAATGTGGCTTCACTTAAGGCCTTTAATGAAGACTTGAACACTCTAGAGATATTTGCTTATGCCCATGACGAAGTTGGGAAGCTTTCAGGGCAGTTACTTTTGGACACAGCGAATCGCCTACCCGGGGTTCTTAAACGACGTTATCTTCAAGTCAAGATAACGTAAGATAACGTTATCTTGACGTTATCTTACGTTATCTTGACTTGAAAGATGGGACTTAACTTGAACCAACCTGGCTTCGATTCTCTGCGTAATTTTATCGTACATGAGCTCGAAGTCATGACGTCAGATTATGCTCAAACATTTTTTAAATCTGATGAGAAAGAAAAAACTCGTGAACTCAACAATGGGCGCTATAACCAGGTCCGGGTAAGGCAAGTGACTGTTAAAACGAATAACGAAACGCAAGAGTTACCTCACAAAAAAGAACCTGCGTCAACTACAAAGTCACTTAGCAGCTTCGGACGTCCTACTAATAACAAACCGCCTCCTGCTTGCTTTGTCTGCAACGAACCAGGCGTTAAGCATTATATTGCGAATTGTGACAGATTTAAAGAGCTTTCAATAGAAAGACAGCGCCGAATAATAATAGAAGCTGCCAGGTGCCTAAACTGTCTTTCCACGGGTCACGTTGTCCGCAACTGTTCCTTTAGGTCAAAATGCAGGAAGTGTGGGCCGAACTTTAATATCAAGCATGCAGATGTTTTGCATGACTACTACGCACGGTCAAGTTCTGTTGACCTCGGGGCCGCTGAGACAGAAAGTGGTCATGACGTTCAATCTCCGGCTGATTGTAATGGGCGGGACTCGGTTGAGAAAAACGAAGTAGTGACGAGAATGGTTAAGCCAGGATGCAACGCGGTACTGTTGCGCACCAGTGCTGTGAAGGTCGTAAACCCCGACACCGGTAAAGCTACCTTTGCGTATGCGCAGCATGATACTGCGTCTCAGGCAACGCTAATCTCAAAAAGCTTGAGAGATGAACTCGGGCTCAGCACTGATCACGATCAAGCCACTGCTATTCGAACGTTAGCCGAACAGACGATTTCTAGTCATGGAACTACAGAGTTTCAAGTTGAATCTCTTTCTACCGGTGAAGCTTTTAAAATTACAAATGCTTTGGTTGTACCAGATTTCACCGACGATGCTAACATTTTACCTCATTTTGTGAACACAACAGGTCTTGAACATTTTAATGGCGTCGAAATTCCCACCATTCCCTACCGTAAAAGTATTGATGTTCTTATTGGACAGAGCGATAAATTGTTGCTCACGGTTCTAGAAGAACGAGAGGGCCTGACACCTGATGATCCTAATTTCGTGTTAACCAGACTTGGTCCGATTGCCAGCGGTGGTCGTCAGGTGGGATCTCGGTCTAATCTTTGTCAGAGCAGAAGAGCTGAGGTTGGTGAAATTTCTGATGTGTGTGAGGTTGACGTCGTTACTAGTGTCGATCAAGGTAAGGAACAATCGTTGGTTCGAAGTAAAGATCTTTTGGATTGTTGTGACGCGTGTGATTGTGATCGACTAAAAAAGGAAATTGTTGTTTTGAAAGAAAACCTACGAAGTCATGAGTTGGCTGACGAGGTCATCCAACCGTCTAAAACTGATGACTTAACTCGTGATTTGGTGGAATCAAATGTTAAAGTGATAAATGGTCGCTATGAAATTCCAGTTCCGTTAAAAATGGATATTGTTAAAAGGTTGTCGAATAACTTTGTTAACGCTTGTGATCGTACAGTGTCGTTGCGTCGTAGTGCTCTAAAAAATCCTGAGTTGAAGCGCACTTTAATTGGCACTTTTCAAGAACTTACTAGCGCCGGTTGGCTTGTTCCTGTTGGGGAGGATTCGTTTGATAGTCGAAGCTGGTATTTACCTTTCTTCGTAACTAAGCAGGATAAGCCTCGCGTTGTGTTTGATGGTGCAGCTAGATGTAATGGTTGGTCCATTAATGATGCTGTTCTTTCGGGTGAAAACATGTTGAGTAATTTGGTTGAGGTCTTAACGCGTTTCCGATTGGGAAAATTTGCTTGTATGGCTGACCTAAGTAAGTGCTTTTTCCAAATTGCTATGCCTGAGCATCAACAAGATTTGTTTAGATTGGTTTGGTATAGTGATAATGACATTGATGGTGGAAAAATACAGATTTTCCGTTTTACAAGGCACGTTTGGGGGATTAATTCCAGCCCTTTCATCGCTTTGTTTGCTATAAATCGATTGATAACCGAAAATCCTACAGATGCTAGTTCGTTGACTTTGTCGGCGATTGAAAGTAATCGGTATATGGACGACTTACTATTGTCTTCGGACTCATTAGCTGATCTTGAAGTGGTGTCTCGAGAAGCAATGAGTTTGTTTGAAAGCAGAGGCTTTAAATTGCGGAAATGGTTAGCCAATAGTGTTTCTAAATCGATTCTGACTAACATTCCTCAGTGCGATCTTGGTTCTAACATTCGTGAGATTGACCTTGGCTCACATCCTTTGCCGGATTGTAAGGCTTTGGGTTTGGTGTGGGAGGCTGAGAGTGATGTTTTGCGAGTGTGTTGCAATAGAAAGTTAACTGAAGTTTCTAGCAGACGTGAAATGATGCGTATGCTCGCTGGTCAGTTTGATCCTTTGGGTATACTTGCTCCCGGGCTTCTAAGAGGTAAATTAATTCTTCAGGCAGTTTCTTCGTCTGGTTTTGATTGGGATGATGAACTCCCAGGCGATATTAAAAGCGACTGGAAATCTTGGATAGACTCTGTTGAATTTATTAATGATATTTCTATTCCTCGTTATTGTTTTGCGGGTGAAGAGTTGAGCGAGTGCAACTCCCATGCGCGGTACCAACTGCATGGGTTTTGTGATGCCTCAGATTATGCGTTTTCGTGTGTGGTATATTTGAGGCGCGTGGTTGGGGATCAATCTAGCGTGGCTTTTATTCAGGGAAAGTCTAGACTTGTCTTGTCTAATCAGCGGAGCTGGGTTATTTCCCGAAAGGAGCTAGAGGCTGCTAAGTTGTGTTCAGAGCTGATGTTGGCTGTCTCTAAGTCGCTAGATCATCTTTCTTGTAGCATTCATCTCTGGACTGATTCGCAGGTGGTGCTGAAGTGGATAGTGAATCCCGACCTTCACCTTCCACGCTTCGTAAAACGGCGCATTAGTAAGATCCATCTTGTAGCTTCTGCTGACGTGTGGAATTATGTTCACGCATCACTTAATCCAGCTGACGTTGGCACTCGGAAAAACAGTTTTAAACGGTCAGGTTGTTTTGAGCTCTGGCTGGGAGGGCCTAGCTTTTTGTTGCAGACAGGAATCGAATCTCGTCCTGTTGATCCTTCCGTTGTTGTTCGCAAAACTAATATAACTTCCGAGTTGGGTTTTGACAAAGGTAAGATGTGTCTAGATAAGTTGATTGACGCTTCTCCTGATCTTTATGCGTTGAAAAAACGTGTGGGATATCTCATTGCCTTTAAGCAGTATTTCGTGTCTAAAGTAAAGAAGCTCACCTTTCATAAAGTCAAACTTGATGCTACATTTCTAGATAAGGCTCTTCTTGATATAGTAAAATATGTGCAAAGGCGTTATTTTGGAGCTGCCATTGATATGTTGAAAAAGAATTCACCTGACGCTTTTGAGTTGATTTTGAAACAATTAAGTGATAAAGCTACGGATGTAGAGCAAATGCAGCGCATTGCAGAAATGAAAACTTTGCGCAGTTTGCGACCTTGCGTTGATACTGACTCGTTGTTACGTGTTGAAGGACGTTTAGAAAATGCAGATCTTCCGCTTGATGCTAAACACCCCTTGATACTTCCTAGTAGACATCCCTTGACAAGGTTAATTGTCCTTCATGAACACTCGCTTGCAGGTCACGCTGGGCCCGCTTACACTTTAATGAGAACTCGTCAGCGTTTTTGGGTCATTTATGGGATCTCGAGTGCCAAACGTTACATTGCTGAGTGTGGAAAATGTGCTATACGCAAAGCCACCCCTATCCGACAATTGATGTCTGACTTGCCCGTGTGCCGCGTTTCTGCTACTAATAAGCCCTTTAAATTTTGTGGATGTGATTTTTTAGGCCCCCTGATTTATCGGCAAAATCGTAGTCATTGTAAGGCGTGGGGCCTGCTTTTTACCTGTTTGTGCACACGCGCAATACACGTTGAACTTATTACAGGCCTGGACTTAAACAATTTTTTACTTGCCTTTGCTCGCTTTACAAACCTTCGCGGGCCTGTAGATACTTTGTACTCCGATAATGGGTCAACCTTTTGTGCTGCAGCGGACAAACTTCCCTCGTTGTTGGACTCTTCTGAATTTACCTGCTCTGTTCGTAAGCGTAATATTAATTGGGTAAGAATCCCTCCCTACTCGCCTAGTCAAGGTGGAAGTTGGGAGAGTATGGTTAAACTTTTTAAAAGTTCTTTAGGTCGTGTTATGGGTGAGGCGCGTCGTGAGCCTTCGTTGATTGAGCTGCAAACATTGGTTTCCGACGCTGTGCGCATCGTTAATGATCGCCCCCTCACTGCCCTTAGCGATAAACCTAATGATCTGGCACCCATAACTCCCTCGTCATTCCTGGGTCAACAGCTTGCCCCGTACACTCCCATTAGTGCATTTCATGATCGGGGAGATCTTAGGCGGGATTATTTGTACAATTCCACTTTGGCACATAAGTTCTGGCTTAGTTGGATTAAGGGATATCTGCCGACCTTGCAGGGCCGTTCTAAATGGCGAGTTACTCGTGCTAACCTTGAACCAGGTCAACTTGTTCTCATTGGGGATGCTGATGATATATCTAAGCGGGGTTCGAATCGTTTGGGGCGCATACACTGTGTACATCCTCAGTTTCGTAAGGGAAAAGAAATTGTTCGTAGAGCAACAATAGCTGTCCTGAAACGTTCTGGCTCAGGGGAGCTTGAATATGTTTTGCGCGATCTCGCAAAGATTGCACCACTTTAACTGTGTTTGATGTTTTTACATTGTTTGACGATTTTATGTTTTACCTCTGTGAACTTGATTACGAAATATGGTGTTTAATGAATTGTCGCCAAATATATACGATATGAAGCTTTAATCCACTTTTATGAAATGAATTATGCCTTGGTGCTGCTATGTTTGAATTTTGTTTGAATCTTCACTTTGTGTTCCGTTTCAAAGGGGCCGCTATGGTCAGCACTGGCATTCATATATTGTCAAGAACTATTTTTATAGCGCTACTTAACAGGGATTCGATCTCCTTGTATAATACTGCGCCAAATGAAATGTCACTCGTATTGAAGTTTTTAAGTAATAGGGCTATCACGTGATGCTCTAATTTTCTCACAGTAACACCTCGTGCCTAATCAACTACAACCGTAATCACGTCTTTTTTATTTCGCCTGTAAACTTGTATATATCTCTTGCACCTTAGAAGAATACTGTGTGTCACTGGCAAGCGTTTTTTTTTATATACGTTACTAGTCACAGAGCAAGCATCTTGAATTTTATCTTTTACCGTGGAAAACTTCAGATATTTTTTACTGCTGATTTTATTTGTGAAGCTTTAACTCTCCGGAAGAAAAATAAACCAAGTTTGTTTTGAAGTTGAGTAAGTTTGGACAGCAGTGAAGGCTAATAGCGCTCCGCTTTAGCACCAGATACGTACTCGCCGCCATTGCGGTGGTGATTCGTAACAACTATATCGTAAAGTTTCTTATCCACAAACGTGACGGTAAGCCTGTAGTAGGCCTAGGCTCTGCGATTAAAACCAAGTAGTAACGTGGCTAGTAAGCTGCAGGCTCAGCAAGTCAACAAGTTAATTTTGCTCACATTCTTGCACATCTTCGAGGAAATGGGCGTTAAGAATAATTTTTTAAAAATAAAACTTACTGTGGTATTTCCAAGTTTTTTTGGCGTTTCATATTGTACGATATTGAGACAAGGGATTTCTGATTTAGCTCTTTTCCAATATTTTCCTGCATAAAAATTTTATTTACAGTTGTGGTGTTAAAAATGTGCAAACTATGTAACTGCACAGCTCTCTCTCCCCCAATAAGCGCACGCAGGGGGGACGATGCCATGCCCCCCCGGCCTTCCATTGCTGTAGGTCAGGAGTGGGGAACCGGCAACCGTTGATTGCACAGTGTTTTCAGCGGTCCACATTTACTTTAAATTTTGCCTTTAAAATACACATTTTAGTTCATGCTGAGTTGTTTATTACCGTAAAATCAAAAACTTTTGCGCGGTTTTTACGTCACAAATATAGCACGTAGTTGAATGTGAAGCAGCTTTTAAGAAAAAATAATGTTTTCTATTCTACCGTTGTACACTTATAACATAGCTTTGACGCGGGCCACATTCAAAACTTAAGCGGACCGCAAGCAGCGATCGAGATGTAAAAACACTTCCGGAAGGATAGTGCAGGTGCAAGCTTTTCAAGCAGACGTAAAGAAGGGGTGGTCATTACTCACAGGGGAATATTTTCAGTGGGCCGCATTTACGTTTCATGCGTAAAGAGCAAAGAAAGATTCCTCTGAAAATTTAGTGGAGAGCAAAAAAAAGGTCATCACGTCCGTATAGAAGCTCAATTTTTCGCCCCAAATCAAGTGAAGAGCAAAAAAAGGTCATCACGTCCGCAGGCCGTAGTTTGAGCTGCGTAACTGCGTTTTGACATGTTTGATGTTTTCACTGTTCAATATGCCGAATTGTTAAAAAAGGAGGACGTATGGTGAGCCTAACATTATATGAGCCGTATGTACACGCGGGCCACATTTAAAACTTAAGCGGCCTGCATGTGGCCTGCTGGCCGCAGGTTCTCCACCCTTGACTTATAGCCTATATTGCGATGTTCGTTCGACTTTCATCATTGACATTTTGTAGTGGTTGGGTTTATTGCTAATCATCAGCGGCACATACTGTTGAGCACCTGCAGTGTTTCTTAGCTGTTTTTTGGCTCAGGAATCACAAATCATCCAACGAAACGGATACTTTATCAGAAACGCATTGTAGCCTACTTGTGAAATAAGCACTTTAGCTGTACTATGGTTGTTCAAATATATTCATGTTGTTTTTGAATTAGGGTTTACAGAACACCTTTTGGAACCCTTAAGGTTAATTGATTACAGGTTAATTTAGAACCTATAGTATAATGTGAATGTTGCTTGAGACGTCGCTTTAGGGCAGCTAAAAAGCAAGTCACACCAGTTATGCGTGTTCACAGGGTTGCCATGTAATCTTTATTTCTAATAATTATCCTTTTCGGAAAGGCGGGTGCCATAGAAAAATTCATTGTACGTGTTTCGAAGCAATGTACTCATTTTGGACATCTGTCCTTATTTTGTCTTATTTCCGGTATAAACGTCAAAGACTATCGCAGAAATAACGATTTGATGCAAAATGTTGCTCCGCGAGCTTGTGTTTGCACAATATTCTCCACGCAATTTCTAGTTCTTACAAGATTTTTGCTGAACTGTTGTTGGGTAGCAACTGCGAGTGAAGCGACTGGCTAGCCAAGTTGCTATAATATGTTGCGAAACATGCACGTACTTAAGCAATGCACAGTATGCAAAGATTCGCCACTTTGAAACGAGAGTCCGATGAAAATATTAAAACACAGTAAGACTGTCAGCTGTCTAATCGTTCAAGAAAAGACAAGTAAATCTCATCCACAAGTGAAGGGGAAGTTAGATTACAGATTGTGTCAGATGCATGGACAACTATTGAAAACGAAGCAATGATACGGGCCTACACATCCTTTTTGAGGCAAATTTTAGTATTTGAAAAGAATTGTTTTGGGGTTGTCCTTATAGCCTATTTGAATCCGAATCAATGGTAACCCAGGTGCCTATTAAGCTAGAATATGGGTTAAACCTGGTACCAAATTGCAATATGGCATTTTTATAATATTCTTTCACACAGCAAATCTTTACCCCTCAATCTACGAGACCTCTATTTTAAAAGACATTTTATTGGGAAACCCCTGCATGTACATTGTACAACCTTCAAAAAATTGCTTGTTGATTTAAACCGGCCAGTTATCTCGGTAAAATGAGTTGCTAAGCACAAAGCTATCCATGCGGGAGGTCTTGGGTTTGATTCCCGGGTTGGTATATTGGCGTAGTGTCGCCAACGACTCGCCCCGTTGCGACGTTTCTTCGGAGCAGTGTTGCCTAGGTGTTAAGCCGCGGAGATGACCCCGCCACCCGCTATACTCTTCGGCGTAACACCGCGAGTATAATGAAGATTTGATGTTTGATTCGCATGATTTCGCAAATTCTGAGTTTTTTGGATATGTCACTCGGTAGCCTTGATTAAGGCTCATGGTACCGCGTGAACCAGCAAGGGTTTAGGACATAACCAAGCTATAAGCTTGAAGCTCAAAAACTTGTCTCTTAACCAAACCCGAGTTGCAGAATATTGCATGCAGGTTAGCACCCCAATCTGGGCAACCCTAGAACGTCTTGGCCAATAAAAAAAAGAATTAAAAGCTGTATATCGTGAACGTTAATTTGTTAATAAATTTGATCATGGATTTTAAAAAGTTGCGTGCGAGAGAGTTATCCCATTGGATCTATTGTTTTAAGTTATCTTATGGCGCAACTATCGCTTACCAAGGGGAAGGAAATCGTGGTAAAAAT
This sequence comes from Trididemnum miniatum, assembly GCA_964006365.1. NCBI lineage: Eukaryota > Metazoa > Chordata > Ascidiacea > Aplousobranchia > Didemnidae > Trididemnum > Trididemnum miniatum. The sequence goes on along the minus strand of OZ023233.1, from coordinate 13,836,886 downwards.
CAATTCTTTCTGGTCGATGAACTGCTGCAGCTGATCGAATGGACAAGTAATTATAATATTGAAACGTACGTCCAGCGCCAAACCAAATGAAAAATATTACATCCGGAACTACGTATGGCTTCTCTTGTTTCGCTTTGTTTCGTGAATATTTGGGTCCGCACTGGATTTCTGAAAATGGCAATTCCTTGCATACCTTGAAAGTTTGATTGGGATGCTTTTTATAACATTGCGAAGACTGAAGCGAAATATCGTTCGCTCGTGCTTGTGCGGATGTCTTTGTAAGTAATGCAGTTGAAGCAATGGTTGTGGATTCAGTTTTCCAGTTGTTACTTACAAAGTTTTTCTTGAATATATATATGCTTTCTTTTCGAAAGTTAAAACAGAAAAAAATTAAGCCTAGTTCTGCAACTAGCAAAATCATCAGCGTTCGTTTGGGACGCAAGAAGTCAAATCTATCGCGAAGCATTTCTCCTAGAAGAAAACACGTTTTATGCTACTCAAAACTCAAAAGTGTGGTATTCAAAAGAACGGGTGGTAGCCTTTTCTCCTGGAAAATGACTAGCCCAGCTATCGTGAAGAAAATCAAATTAACTATTTAAAACAATAGTTCTAATCGGTCATTTTGCATCGTGGTAGATAATCGCCAGATCTGGCACTGACGTGAACAACAGCAGGTCGGACTACCAGATTATATGCAAACAAGATATTAATGCAAGCATAGGCGCCCGCAGGAGAGGCAAAAGTGGCAAGTTGCCCCATTAGCGGAGCCAGGATTTTGCAATGAAGGGAGGGGGGGTTGAAAATGACATCACATTTGACCATATGTTGTATACAGGAGCGAATCCACTGTTGTATACGTTGTATACAGGAGCGGATCAAAAAGAGCGGATCACTATAGCGTAGCCAGGATTTTGCAATGAGGGGGGGTTAAGAATGACATCATTTTTGACCATACGTTGTATACAGTAGCTGATTCAGAAAGTTTTGGCGGGGTAGATAAAATTTTGAATCATTTAGAATGTTAAGTAAATGCAAAAACGTTTAGATCCGGAAACAAAGATAAATAAGCTTTTTGAAAATGTTTTCATGTCAGGGGCGTATTCAGAATTTTTTCAGGGAGGGGGCACCAATTTTCGTCACTTTTCAAGCGTATGTTTTTTGACAGATTTAATTTTAAGCTACTTAAGTAACAAAAACGACTCTAGGGGGTCCGGGGGCATGTTCTCCCGGAAATTTTTTGAAAATTTGCATACTGCAATGACTATTTTAGTGCTTTTTGAACAATTTTTAGGGAAAGTTTGTCATATTTTTGGCCCCTAACATTGAGTGCTTCACCAAAATATGATGCATTTTGTTCGCACAGTTTCGATTAGGCGTGCTTGAAGTGATTAAGGTATATTGTTATATAAAGGTTCGAAATTATGGAAAAATTTTATCCATCCAAAAGTTGTTGAAAATGGCTGGTAAGCGTGGGGGAATGCACACGCAGCATACACCCCCCCCCCCCCCGTGGATCCGCCCCTAGTTGTATACGGCCTCAAATTTTAAGAGAGATGTTTTAAATCAGAAATGCCGAAGGCACTAAAGGAACGATTGTTGTAAGGAAGTCAAAGGAATGCTTTCTGGTGGAATGGCAAAACGATATTCAATTGTTAGCGATTTAGTTCTTTTTTGAGCTACAGTACGCAGATCATTTTTGCTTTTCGGGTGCTGCAACCATGCTTCGTGTGCTGCAACCATGCTTCTCATGTTACTTTTCTTGATCTTCCATTCTCCCCTTGCATGTTACAACGTTCATCGTTTTGTTGCTTCTTCCCTTTTCTCGTGCTGTCCAATTATACTGTATGTTATTTATGCATGTTATTCTTGTGTTGACGGTACGGAAATAAAAGACACTAACTAACTAACTAGCTTGAAACCGTTTAGCCTTTTTTCTACGGAAGGTCTGAGGGGCCGAGGGCAGTTGCATGTATCCTACAGGAGCGGCACTGCCCTGCTCATAAAATTGTGTCATTGCTTGAAACGACAAAGAACAAAATTCAGGAAACAACGCTACGTAATTCTTGTTATTATGACAATTACAAAACCATATTATCAATGACAAAGTATCGAGCACTTCGAAATAAATATCAAAAAAGGAAGTAAATATGACGTCACTTGAGGTTCAATGGGGGAGAGGTTTGTAACCGCCAACCCCCCCTCGTGGCAACGCCACTGAGTTGCCCCCCAATAATTTTTTGGCCATTTTTCCAAATCGCACAAATCTGTTGAAATTTTTTTAAGGCTGTACTCCTCCTAACCTCCCCTCCCCCCAGTTCAAAATATTTTGTTCTGGCTCAAAATTTTTTGCTAAAGTGTTTATCATTTCCACACCAATTGCTTGTTTGGTCAAAATTGCCGATATATGGGCAATGAAGCAGGGTCAACTCTGCCTCGTCTACCAAGGCGAAGATTGTCTCGACAAAATTGCTAATATATCATGCTGAGTTGCCAGAGCGATATCATAAAGGATATGAAGCAGAGCCTCAAATACATGACTTCATAATAAACAGACAAAAACGTTTGGTTATTCGACAAACCGCAATAAAATAAGGGCATAAGACAGTAATAAATTTTCCTTTTAGCCACAAGCCAGAAATTACGTTAAAATGGAGGAAGATTTAGCATCAAAGTCAAAGAAGTTTTTTAAAACTATGCGATTGATCTGAAGTTGAGAGAGAGTGTACTAAATGAAGGAAGACATATTTTAGATCTAGATAATCCGCTTCGACAGAGTCAGCACAAAGATCCTTTTTTACATTGAAAAAAATCAAAACTTGTAGGAGATATCGAAGTTAAGAAGAGGGTTTTTCTTCGCTGGCAACAACCATTATTGAAATGAATAGACTTCAGGAGTCGTGACAAAAAAGTGACTTTTACTACAAAGTCGTAGATGTTTTTGTTCAAACTGATAAGAGAAATTACAACCTCTAATGTTCATGTCTGTTGAAACACATTACACGAAAACATAGATGTGACTGAACTTGTTGATGTATTTGCCTCTACGGCCCATCGTCAAACGGAATTATAGTCATTCTGAGTATTTTTTTTTTTTTCTTTCGTTGATTTCGTTAATATTTTCCTTCAACATTTAGTAGCGCAACTTTACACGAGTAGATCGGAAGCAGGAGCATATTTAAGGGAGGATAATTGTGCCATGCCCCCTTCCTTTGACTCGGCCTTTTACTAAAAAAGAACAAAATTAATGGTGCCAAGTGACTGAAATATACCAGACTCTTTTGATGGTTTCTATAGCAATAAACCTTACGCCGTAAGCACGCATTATCGAAAATGTGCGAACAAAATGCATCATATTTAGCGAAGCACTCAGAATTAGGGTCAAAAAATTTAACCAAAATTTGCCTGAAAATTATTCAAAAAGCACTAAAATAGCCATTACAGAATGTAACTTTTCAAAATTTTTCCGGGGGAGTATGCCCCCGGACCCCCCTAGAGCTTTACTTGTTTCTCAATCAGCTTCAAATTCGCTCTGCCGAAAAAATAATACGCTTGAAAATAGGAATTTCCACTACGCCAGTGATTGGAAGTTTTCACTTCTGTACTTTTTGTTAATAAGTTAATAAGAATTTTTGGATTTACTCAAATATTGCTGTTATAGACCTACGGCTACTATATGCCGCCCGCATAAATTTTGAATGAAGCCCTCGCGCTGAAAAGTTTGCTCATCGCTGGCCTATTTTTTTCTGCGGGCGCCACTGAATGCAGGCATGCCAGATCGATTTTGGAAGTGTATCAAATCGAAAACGTTTTAGCTAGTTTTGTTAAGAAACTCGCTCAGATTTATGTTAAACGTTCTTCTGCAAGCTTCTTTTGTCAGTCAGCTCGAGTTTTTACAAGTTATTTGCAACTCTGCATTATTTTGAAGAATTCACAAAGCTTGGAACTTTTCTTTAAAAATTTATGAAGATTAACGTCGCCCATTACTGATACCTCTGTCGCAACTAAAAAGATGAATGCCCACAGTCGAAAGAGCAAGCTACTGTATATCTTCAATCACTACTTGAAACAAGCGACTCAAACCAAACCTGAACTGTCCTTTTTAAAGAACATTTTTTTTTCATTGAAACAAATCAGGGCATCGAACCGAGCTAGAACGTAAACCGAACCCCCGCATTAACCATTTCCTTTCATTGAACCCAAACCGAATCGCAACCTTTATAATTTAGTAGACGTAAACGCAACCGGAATCTGGATCCAAGGACATCAAAATTCTTGAATCTTAACCGGATTTGAACCGTTCAAATAATTTTCGCCTAACCTAAACCCAGGCCGCAGTGCCTTTTTTGGGCTGCGCGAGTAATAATAGGCCTACAAGGATAAGCGATCCGTTTCTGATGGTTTTGTTTCATTTGTATATGCGCGTTTGTGTTGCAATCCTACGTCATAATGCTGAAAGTTCTTGTATGAGGGCGAGAGTAACGCTGCAACCAACAACGGTGATGCACGCACGCTATTTTTTTTTTTTTTTTTTGTTAACTTTTTTTATTTACCATGACACAAAATAGCGCAGGAGGGAAGCAGCTACCGAATGCAACAACTTACGCCATGATATAAAAACACATTAACTAACGTATCACACACAGGTTTAAAACAACACAGTGGGCACACCTTTCAACGATATTAGTGCTTCATTACTTTGTGAAATTGATTGATCTAAGAGTAAATGCGCAGATCAGCTTAAATACATTTAATATTTTTGAAAAAAATGCGCCTGTAGCTGCGTACCAGTACGTAAATCAAATTCACGGTTTCAGATTCTTCAACCCAAACCGAACTTAAACCTTTGAATTTTTTCTTTTGTGAAGCTAAACTGAACCGAACTCAATTAGTCAAAGTCTTTTTAATTTTAACCGGAACTAAACCTGCAAACTCAAACGAGTAAACCTGAAACGGAGGTAAACCGCTAAGAATAACTTTTGCGGAACCTGAACCTAAACCGGAGCAATATTTCAAGCGGTTCGATGCCCTGAAACGAAGCAGAGTTGAATCAGATAAATAATTTTTGAATCTTATAATGTTTCATTGAAACGAAGTACAAACTGAGAACTGCAATAAAACCCCGAAAGCTCAAAACCTAGATACGCTTCAAACCTGAATCGATCAAACTGAATTGCAATTAATCAAAATCTTGCCTGAACCAACTCCGCAGCGATATCTATTACAGTTCGACTACCTGACGCAGCTGAAACAAAAAGTACGACGGTATAAGACAGCTGAAGACATCAGTTCTAATTGGTTTCATTCAAACGGCTTAAAATGCGCAACACAACTTCTGTAGTTAAGCCAAAGGATACAAAGCGGAAAAGAATGAATTATCACAATACAATGAAGACACTAATCAGAGAAGAGGTTCTCCTGTACAATGACGAGAAATCAACAACAATATACATGTACGTGGTAACATCTTTGTGCCTGTATTGGTTAGTCACAGCTTCGCCTATCGAAAATTTGTTTTGAATCGCGCAACGTTTTTGTAATAAGTCACGTGATCGGCAACGTTTTATTTTCTTGCAACTGCGCGCTCGCCGGGAGCAGCACCGGTTTCTGATTGTTTGGGCAACCGACTTTTATTAGTATTTTTTGACGTAACCTTTTCTTTTCGGATTGGACGTCGTCGTGATAGGACCTGCTGTTTTGACTGAAGCAATAGTTAGCGATTATTTTGGGGCTTCAGATATCCACTCTACGTTCTGCTGCTGCTGCCGGAAACTTTCGTAAGTTGTGTAAAAATATGTTATGTTGTGTTTGAATAATTTGAATTCATGTATAATTAGTTAGTGCCGAAACTGTATATTGTTTGTAACCTAGTTAAATGTTTTCTACTTATGATTTCATGTGCTATATCTTAGTTTTATTTTAATTTAGGATTACGTCGACACTAATAAATTTGAATATTATCGTCGTCAATCGAGCCGAAAGCAGCAGACATAGTACAATCCGAAATAGTAATCGAAAGTTTGGATTCTCTAACCCGGTGAGTTTGTTGCATTTATTTAAATGTAAAACTTGGAAATGGAGCGATACAAACGTCTAGTGTTGCGAAGAACTGGTCTTAAAGCTGCATTCACTCGCCAAATTAACAACCTTACCGAATATCTAAAACAAGAACATCTTAACGAAACTGTGTTTGAAGAAAAGAGAGCGGTTTTGCACCAAACTTTAAAAAACCTCCGAGATAATTCAGAATCAGTGCAAAAAGAGATTCTTGAAATATCTGACACTGAATATGAAAAAAGCTGTTAATGACCTTGAACAAAATGAAATTGATTTGGAGGAGAAAAAAGAGGCGGCAGCCAAATTAAAATGCGAATTTGACTCTTTATTAGCGCGATCAAAAAAAATAAAAACCTATTGTGGAAGCGACCCCTAAGGTCACTAAACCAAAGTTTCAACCTAAAGACTTGACCATACCGCGTTGGGATGGTGATCTAATAAACTTCAATGCTTGGCGATTGCGCCTGAAAGAATATTTTAAATTAACCGGACTTGAAAAGGATCGAGAGCAATTAGTGATTTTACTCTATGAAAATGTAATGCCCGCGCAAGTACGATTAACTTTGCAAGACTGTGTAACAGTTAACGACCAAATTGGAGTTTGGGATAGATTGATTCTAAAATTTCCACCTAGTCGGATTCCTAAAGCGATTTTGCAAGCCTTAAAGGAAACTAAACCAATGTCTGGTGGCTCAGCTCGGGAAATGAGACGGGTTCTAGAAAAATTAAAAGACTATTCACGTCATGCTAAAGAATCTAAGTGTGAAAACGATTTGAAATGTAACGCTACTATTGACCTTGTTGAACAAAAGTTGACCGACAATCTAGTGCGTAGTTTTCGAAAATGGTTGCATCGCGAACATCGTGACGAGAATGCAACAATTGACCTGTTAATCACGTTTTTACAAACCGAAACCGAGTTGGAAGAGCATTTAGCAACCAAATCAAATTCTGCGAACGTTTCAACAAATAAAAGCAAGCACTCGACGGTTAACCAAGTTCGCTCCAGTTCTAATGATCGCTGTGCTCTGTGTGATAAATCTAAACATAGATTTGTTGATTGTCAAGTTTTTACTGATTACTCTCCACAACAACGATTTGAGGCAATGAAACGTTTGGGGCGGTGCTACACCTGTCTCGTACCAAAGCATCGTGACCCAAGAGATTGTCGCTATAGACGACGGTGTATGACCTGCAATAAATCACATCATACCCTGCTTGCTTGTGTATCTATTTCTACACCTTCTTCTCAATCTCAAAATACTGTCAATCCCGTACCATCTCTTAATCCTAATGCTGCTGACTATCAACCCGCTGTACGTTTGACTAACCAACCCACATCTACTTTGAAGTATTCTCCCTCTACTCATGTGGAATTGCTATCTAAGGATGGGTCGTGGCATAGAGCTGTGGCATTATTCGATTCGGGCAGTGACATGACACTGATCAAAAGCGACCTTGTTAAAAAGCTAAAACTTGATCGTAAGCCTTGTGTGTTTAAATTCGGCATTGCCGGGGGCGGTTGTCGAACTGAAGATTCTGCCAACGTATCACTGTGGATACGTCGGTGTGATAAAAAATTTGGCCAAAATAATATTTCGGCTGTGGAGTTGGAAAAATCGGCACATCAAATACCCAGCGTTCAAAACGACTTTTTTAAAAAGTACCCTCACTTAAAAACTGTGCAGAAATGGCTTCCCAAAGAATCAACAGATGTTGATCTCTTAATAGGATACGACTATGCTGACTTAATGGCACCTACCGGTTATTTACACCATCCTACAGACCCCGAGAAATACCCTACAGCTGTTGAGACCCGTTTAGGCTGGTATATGTATGGCCCTAGTAACTCTTCAATTGCTACTTGTGATGAAGTTGTTAACGTGCATCGTGTTAAACTTCAAGAAAATGTTCAAAACTTACAATCTCTTGTTGACTCTGACCTTTGTGGCGTCAAACCAACCAGATTATGTGCTTGCTCGGACAAAGAAATTGTCGAATCACAATTTTTAAAGCACGTGAAAAATACTTTAAAGAAAACCGATGAAGGAAGAATTGAAGTTTCCCTACCTTGGAAAAAAGGCTTTCCTACTTGCCTCGAATTTAGTAGATCACAAGCTTTCGCTAAGTTGAAATCGCTAGAACGCCGATTAAACAATTCTAATATGATGGAATGCTATAACCATGAAATAAAAACCATCCTAGACCAATATGCTGAAGCTGTTCCGTTAATGGATATCCACGAAAAGCGAGGATGGTATTTGGACCATTTTCCTGTATTACGTCCTGGAAAATCTACAGCCTGCAGAATTGTTTGGAATTCAGCCGCAGTTTACAACGGACTATCATTAAATGATGGATTTTTCAAAGGATCAGACTTGTTGAATAATTTATTTCTCGTCTTGCTTGCCTGGCGTCTCAATGAAGTCGTATTGTTTGGAGACATTCGAAAGATGTTCAATCAAATTCAGATTGCCCCTGCTGATAGAGTTTATCACCGTTTCTTGTGGAGATATGGCAACCCTCTCGAACACCCGAAAGACTTTCACTGGAAAAGGCTACCATTTGGAGATAAGCCTGCACCTGACTTATCTATCAGTGCCTTACGTTTTCTGGCTGATAAACACTCCCCTGATGCTTCCCGTGTTATCAAGAACCATTGCTACATGGATGACATTGTCACTTCTACTGAATCACAACACGATGCCATGTTGTTAAAGGAACAGCTTAACGTCATTTTCTCTAAGGGAAAGTTTGCAGTAAAAGGCTGGCATTCAAATTGTTCTTTTGTGGATGAGTTTCCTGACGAAACGTTAACAACAGTATTAGGTCACGATTGGGACAAACATCATGATACGCTAAGGCCCAATTTCCCTGACATTGATGCTCATAAGCCCTTAACTAAATGTGAAGCTCTATCTATTGTTTCAAAATTTTGGGACCCAATGGGAATTTTTGCACCGATTACTTTAAAATTGCGATTGCTTCTACAGGCACTTTGGCAACTTAAATTATCTTGGGATGATCCTATTCTTGATGCGATTAACGTTAAGTTTATTACTTTTGTGCAGGATATTTGTAACCTTAACCAATTTCGAATAACTCGATGTCTCAAGCCTGAATTTGCTCTCGATACCATTGAACTTCATGGCTTCAGCGACGGCGGTGAACAGGCGTATGGCGCCGCTGTTTGGTTAAGATGGCACACTACCATTGGCGTAGCACTAACATTTGTTGCAGCCAAAGCTTACGTTGCGCCTCTTAAAAAATGCTCAATTCCCAGATTAGAGCTAATGGGTATGGTCGTGCTAACAAGACTTGTAGCTTCGATTAAAAGCGTGATAAATGTCACAAAAGTTTTTCTTTGGACAGATAATGCAACAACTTCAAACCTTTCGTTTCAACCCGCATTCAAGAAATCAAAGAAACTTTACCTGAAAATGCTGATTGCTTTCGATATGTAAATTCACGTTCGAATCTTGCTGATGCCCTAACAAAACCGATTCCTGCATCTAAGCTATCACTTTGGCACAAAGGCCCTAGATTTCTTTTAAATCCCTGTGAAAAATGGCCAAGCTTTGACCCTTTAATCAAAGTTCACGCTGATTCTAAAAAGGAAGAAAAGTCAAAGTTACTTGTGACGCAATGTGTTTCTCGCATCGACAGTTTCGAAAACGATTTAACGAGGAGAAAATCGTCGTGGAAAAAGCTAGTTCGGGTTGTCGCGTGGCTTAAACGACTCAAACGCGACGAAAATCAAAAGCCACCAAATTTAACTGCTGATGAGTTGCTTCATGCTAAGCTTTGTTTATTTTGGCTCGCTCAGAATGAACTAAGAAAACCTGAAAAACAAAGCATAAGGCAAAAATTAAACCTTGAAATGTCTGACGATAACTTGGGAGTTCTTCGTATTCACGGAAGACTAGACAACTTTCATGGGGACGAACCGATTTTAAGACCAGTCGCATTGCCTTCGAAATCTAAGCTTGTGAGAATGTATGCTGAACATGTGCACCAATCTCTCGGACACCAGGGATATCGTGTCGTAATTGTCAACTTCCGAAAAAATGGCGTGTACATCATACGTGGGAAACAATTATTAAAATCAATCGCTGCAAAATGCATTAAGTGCCGAATTATGAGACGTGAACTGCTGACTCAGCAGATGGGACAACTGCCATCTTTTAGATTTAAAGCTTACTGTCCTCCTTTTACCTCAGTAGCCATGGATTTTTTCGGACCTGTTAAAATCAAAAAGACTAGAAATATCGCTATCTCTGGCTGTGTACTTGTGATTGCTTGTAATACGACCAGAATAATTTATCTTGAAATTACAGAAACCCAGTCGACGGATGATTTCTTGCTGGCATGGAGACGTTTTGTCACAAAGAGAGGAATACATCCATTGCATGTTTATACCGACCAAGGAGAGACCTTTGTGGGGGCCCAAAAATACATTAAAGAGTGGCTTTCTAGGTGGGATAGGGTAGCTATTCATGACCAATTGGCAACCCAAGGGACCGCTATTCGTTTCTCCTGGGACTTTAATACCCCTTTGGCTAGCCATATGAATGGCGCTGTCGAGTCGCTTATTAGAAGTTGTCGAAAAGCTTTTCTAACGCGGCATCAGATTATCTCCGACACTCATACACTCATTTTGAGAGGGAAACTATTGTAGCAGAAGCTAACTATCTTGTTAACTCTAGACCATTGTTTCCGAAATCCGTCGAAGATCTCGATGAGGAACCGATCATTGGAAATTCCTTACTCTATCCGTTCGATGGACAACACGTACCACAACCCGAATGCGACATCGATGTGAGAATGTCCGTTAAGTTTGTCCAGGGCTTCGTGAAGCGATTTTGGGAGTCGTGGATACGTAACATGCCACCACAGCTGCGGCTCAGATCGAAATGGTTTCGTGCGAGAAGTAATTTACAAGTTGGAGACTACGTGATTATCCTGGACCCTGGCCTCAAAGGCAAAAGTGCACCCAGAGGACTATGGGAACATGCAATTGTAGCAAAGACTTTTCCTGGCAAAGACAATCTTGTTCGTAAAGTCGAATTACGACTTTCTGGCCAGCGTTATCTGATGAGACCAATTCATAAACTTTGCCTGATAGCAACATCAGAAGAACTTAATGTCACAAACTGTTAATCTGTCTAGTTTGGTTTATGTTGGTAGTTTATGTTAATGCATAAGACTTTGAGAAGTTAATTTGTTAATTTTTATATTGTAACGGATATTTGCTATGATGAAATACTTGTGTAAATTATTAAAACCTATTTAATGCATTGTGTATGATTATATGCGTAGGCCTACCGAATTAATTTAATCGTTGCTTACTAATTTTCTCATTAGTTCCGCACTAGGCGGGAGTGTATTGGTTAGTCACAGCTTCGCCGTATCGAAAATTTGTTTTGAATCGCGCAACGTTTTTGTAATAAGTCACGTGATCGGCAACGTTTTATTTTCTTGCAACTGCGCGCTCGCCGGGAGCAACACCGGTTTCTGATTTATTGGGCAATCGACTTTTAGTATTTTTTGACGTAACCTTTTCTTTTCGGATTGGACGTCGTCGTGATAGGACCTGCTGTTTTGACTGAAGCAATAGTTAGCGATTATTTTGGGGCTTCAGATATCCACTCTACGTTCTGCTCTGCTGCTGCCGGAAACTTTCGTAAGTTGTGTAAAAATATGTTATGTTGTGTTTGAATAATTTGAATTCATGTATAATTAGTTAGTGCCGAAACTGTATATTGTTTGTAACCTAGTTAAATGTTTTCTACTTATGATGTCATGTGCTATATCTTAGTTTTATTTTAATTTAGGATTACGTCGACACTAATAAATTTGAATATTATCGTCGTCAATCGAGCTGAAAGCAGCAGACATAGTACAATCCGAAATAGTGCCTTAGAATCAAAGCCATCTACGTCAGTAATACTTCGTGACATTGTGGACAGGTTAAGAGCGTTCGCCTTGGAAGCTGGTAGGCTGGGTTCTATTCTCAGTCGGGTCAAACCAAAGACTTTAAAACTGGTATCTGCTGTTACACTTGCTAAACGCTCAGCAATTAAGTGTAGCGCGGAGGATGAAATAACCAGAGAACAAAAACACGTCGGTGAATTTTTGACAAAATTTAGTCCTGGTCCTAAAGGACCTTAGTAGTTATAAAGCGCCATAAAACCACGCAACATTTCAACAAAAAATCGATTCATTAAGCCCATGCAGAGCTTCTTTGACTGACGTTCAGGCAGTGGGAAAATGAGCTGGCAGTTTTTCTTGGTGTGTCCTTTAAAAAATCATTTTGCAGGATTTTCCCAATTTAAAGCATTAGACAGCTGGACTGGGTGTGTGGGCTGCTTTTTTCGCAAGAAAGAGATTGCAGCCGAACAAGCACATTTTTTAACAGGCTGCGCAGTGCGCAGTGTAACCGATGTGATGGCCCAGTTAATATGTATTTCAAACTTATGCGAAAAATGTTACACGTCTGCTTGATTTTGTTGGCTAAAAATCTACTGTGGATTCTTTAAGGGAATGTCATAAGTTTGTCATTTAAATTTAATTTCTCTAAAATCGAAGAAACTTTACCTTTAAAACCTTGACGTTACAGTCCCGCAAATTCACGTTTTCTACACAACCGCAGTACTGGCTGGCAGAAGCAAGCCAGTTTGACTGTACAGTTTAAGTCTTTTTGGGAGCTTATTTTATCCGAAAGATGTTTTCAGCGTGGTAAAAAAGAGTGACAATTGAGTAGCTGCATTTGTAATATTTACTGGACACAGGGGCGTAGCGAGAAACGTTAAAAGGGGGCCATAATTTCCACATTTCTGTTAGGCGTATTGTTTTTTGGCAGAACAAATTTGAAGCTGATTGAGAAACAAGTAAAGCTCTAGGGGGGTCCGGGGGCATGCTCCCCCGGAAAATTTTTGAAAAGTTACATGCTGTAATGGCTATTTTAGTGCTTTTTGAATAATTTTCAGGAAAATTTTGGTTAAATTTTTTGACCCTAATTCTAAGTATACAGATACCATCGATCAGATGGCCGAGTGGTATGGAGCGTCTGCTTCTGGATCGGTAGACTTGGGGTTCGATTCCGAGTCGGGTCAAACCAATGACTTTAAAATTGGTATTCACAGCTTCCCTGCTTGACGCTCAGCATTTAAGGGACAGTGTGAAGAAAGCCGGCAAGTTTACTTGTTGTGCCGTTGGGAAAGGCACTTAACGGGATTCCCCCATCTTAGTGTGGTAGACAGATGGCCGGCAACTCCTAAGCGAGCTCGTACAGCGCTTCGTCGCTTTCTCGTGATAGGAGGATAAATATGCCAATAATAATAATAATAATAATAATAAGTGCTTTGCCAAATATGATGCATTTTGTTCGCACATTTTCGATAATGCGTGCTTACGGCGTAGGGCTTAGGCCTATAGCTATCAAAGAGCTTCGAAATTTTGAAAAAAATGGATAGGCTACATTAAAAGCATTTTTGAAAATGGCTGGTGGGAGGATGCATACCTCTAAGATAAAATATGTTAAAATAACCGAGGTAATTTTTAAATTATATTGAACTGAAAATTTAACAGTAGTTGAGGGAGACTGCGAAGTGAGCTTCCACTCTTCCAGTCAGCAGCCACCTGTTACATATGTCAAATGCGATCGGCTTCAGCCGCGAATCGAACCCGTCACGTAGGTTCTGTCACATGCGCGCGGTACCGCTAGGCCATGTCGCTGATGTCTTTACACAAAATGCGATTGCAGTTATCAACAGCAGTTGCACCAATTTCACACTTAGCTGATCTTTGCATGGTTGTAATTTAGCTGGCATTTTTAGACCTTTATCTCTTTGGCTTTCTTAACCACACTAAAACTGAGCTTTTTTGAGACCTTAGCTGCCTTTGTCATTGCTATTCAACTTCATGTAGGCTAGTACCGGTATGGTACCAAGTTCTAGCGGCTGCAACATCATAACTAATAAAAACTTATTTAAGTTGGTTTCTAAAACTAGCTGACCGTCTGACGTATAACCAAAGATTTCATCGATCTGGAACCCAAAATAAGGACGACTGGAAAAATAATAATTAAACTGCCTGGGTATTATTGAGCTAAAGATACACATACAACACCTTCCCTTAACGAGTCCATGTTCCCATCTAACCTAGACAGCCTGAAATGCTAACAATGCTTCTTTGCTTCATGCCTGTCTAGTGTCTATGCCTTGCTTCTTTGTGTTCCAAATAAAGAAGCAAGGCATAGACATTTTATCTGTATTGCCATTTTTATTTTTATAACCTTTATCTGTATTTGCCCTTTCTATATCTGTTATTGCCAGTTCTACGGCGAAAAAATTTTTTTTCTTCTTTTTAATCTTATTCTTATCTACATCCACTTGATGAGCCCAAATAGGGCGAAACCGGTCGTGGATTGATATTTCAATCCACATCACAACCATTTTTGTAGTGATTTTCATCTTTTTAAATTTTTACCTTATTTGACATTTTTTTCCAAATTTTGTGATTTTACCACTTGTTTGTTTACCTTCATTTCCTGTAGTGACGTTTGATTAGAAGATTCTTCTAAAATCTCTAGTCTCATAAAGTAGAATCCAATTGTGCATCATTTTTATGAAATTCCAATTCTTAATAACACTCTCTGGTTCCACAGCGCAAGTGTTTACCGGACTACCGGCAAATGTTTTACCTAAAATCGTTTTAACACTTGAACTACTGGCTGTTTTTGGGCGCCATTAGGTGTCACAATAATAAATTAAATTTTATGACAAACGGTCCAGCACAGAGTGAGATGACATGGGAAAAAGCAGGCGAAAAATATCCAAAAAAATCATCAATCTATTTGGCAAAAACCGCTAGGCTACTTTAGAGAACAATAACACAGCCCTACGAAAAAATATTTTTTCTTTTTGCCATTGATATTTCAACGGTTTTAGGGTGTATCAGATGCACTGATTTCGGAAATGGCCTTATTTTTGTTGAATTAGCTCTAGTGTTTGAGATATAGCCATTACTCTAATTCATAAATGACGGCAAAATATATTACAGATAAGAGCTAGCTGTTTGTGCTGACGAAAAGATTTTGTTTCGTGATAAAAAACCAATGGTTACAATCTTTAGAAAGCTATTTCATCGCATAATACCTCAATTGGTTCTTTCTTGCTTTCTCCAAGATCTTTGCATCTTTTATAAATAAAATGGCGTGCAAAACTGCACGTTACCTTTTTCATTTTGGTGCATCTCCCATGCATTCATTTGTAACACAGTGTACAGCACACTGAGTTAGACACAACCTTTTTTCGGCATATTCCACAAGGCTCGATTTTGCTAAGTGCAATTGCATTTTCTGTACCGCTCACCATCATCTTAGTCTTTCCTATCTTCACTTTTAATCCCTTGCCTTCCACTTTCCAATGCACTTTTCCGCCTTTAGAACCTCGCCCTTAACCCTAGAGTGCATGGAGGGGTCTGTGAGACTTTTTACGGTGTTTCGCCTTGCGTAGCTCCTACAGTTTTCGATCGGTTAACCCCAAATTTTCTGACTTTTATGTTTTGGGCTGAACTTGTGGACTATAAAATCTCAAAACAAAGCAATTTCAGGAAATAAAAAATTGCGCTTATTACCAATGATGGAGTACTGTACTCGTACTCGAGTACACTCGAGTACAGCTTTTCTGAGTACTCGTACTCGAAACTTTTAATCTCAAAAAGTACTCGTACTCGAACCTGAAAGTACTCGGACTCGGTCTAAAAATCAGTCAAGTACACTAGTTCTTTGATATTTTTTCTCCAAAATCTCACGATCGTGGCTTCATTTAAATAAACGTTGTTGCGATTTTTAAGGTATTACCCAACCCCTGGACATTTGCTGGCTTGTTTCAGTTTCTGTTTTTTCACCAAAATAAGTGATTTAGGTTAAGGGAAAGTGACCCAAGACTTCTGCCGTTTTCAAGAAGAATACAAAGCAGCCAAATTTTCGATTTTTTTCTATTTTATTGCAAACATTTGATGTTTAGCGTCTATTCTTCATTAAACGTAAAAATCGAATTTCTATCGCATGTAGTTTTTGAGATATTTGCTAAATGAAATGGAAAAACACAACGTCGTGTTTTATTATTGATTTTAAAGTGTAAAGTTTAACTGCGAAAAATCAAAATGTACTCGGTACTGGTACTCGAGCTTGTAATACTCGTACTCGAAGCCAACCACCAGTACTCGTACTCGAAGATTCTCATGGCAAGTACTCGGTACTCGAAGGTTGAGTACTCGACTCCATCACTGCCTATTACATTACTGCATGACGAGGGTCTCTCAGACTCCTACGCATTTCTTACGAAAGAACTGCGACTTCTTCTACGAAACGTGTTGGATTTCCATATTTATTCATGAAAAAGAATAGCCATTGTCACAACCAGGGCCGGCGCTAAGGGAGGGAGCAGGAGGGCTGCCCCCCCCCAATCAACTAGCTTACTCGTTTGAAAATTGTGGCTTTTGTGTTTAATTTCAAACTTGGTACTTCCTCGATAAACGCTTGGTCCCCCGAAATCGACTGTTTTGGCGTCGGCTCTGGTCACAACAGTGTCTAATTGCGTTATTTAAATATTTTGAAACACCCCACGAGAAGTAGTTTCAAATAATAAGAACAGGGCAATTAGAAAAGATTGCCGTAAGTGAGCTTTCTCTGTATTCTATGCAGAAAAAACGGCCAAATCGG
Organism: Trididemnum miniatum; assembly: GCA_964006365.1. Taxonomy (NCBI): domain Eukaryota; kingdom Metazoa; phylum Chordata; class Ascidiacea; order Aplousobranchia; family Didemnidae; genus Trididemnum; species Trididemnum miniatum. The sequence goes on along the minus strand of OZ023233.1, from coordinate 13,820,103 downwards.
TTAAACTATTGTATGATAGTGAGCCAGGGCAGATTGAAAATGATGAGCCTACTAGTGAAAACAGCAACTCGTGACTGTTGATGAGGAGCTGTACCCATTTAGAGGCAGTTGCCCATGCATACATTCAACACAAATCGGTATGTCTAAAAAGCCCGCTAAACATGGTTTGAAGTTTGGAACGTTAGCTGATGCTCAATCATACAGTATTACATTTCGTGCGTATCTATATAAACATGGGTGAAAATCCAGGGGGAATGCATCCCTCCCAATAATCCGGCAGCAACCCCCCAATAATTTTCATGGAAGTGGAAAATTACCCACACGATCTATAGTAAGCCTCGAAAAATGATCAATTTTGCTAAATCATACCCCCTACCAATGCTCAACATAAATTTGCAACCGTGCATAAAAACCGGGAAGGATCAGAAAACTGATCGCGGGCCACGCAATTTAGAAAACGTGGTAACGAATGTAACAAGACATGTCATAGAAGACAGAAATGTTACTACAGGTAATGATTTTTTCACGTGCCTATCCCTTGCAAGGTAATTGAGAAAACGCAGTTTGACATTTCTGCAGGTACTATAAGTACTTCTAGCAGTACGAAGTGATCACAACCGGGAGCTTTATTCAAGCAAGTTAACAAGTTTCCGTTCACCACTGTGTAGTGCTGACCATAATCCCAACAGAAAGACTGCTTACTGCTGCAGGGGTGTCGTTATGCGTAAACACTGCCAATATCTGCTATAAACTGCTCAACTATGTATGAGCATTTTATTCAAAACGATGTAGGCTAAAAGCGGTGTCTACACTGAGGCCGTGTCAGGCTGCGACAAGTCAAGTCAAGCGAAGCGGACTTGTCTAGCAGGTCGCACGCGGCGCGTTTAAGCGATTGAAAACAAAAGTGTTTGGTTCTGTGAGTTCAATTCCTGTTGTGGTCAATATACAACTTTTGCTAGCAGACGCTAGGAGTTTGTTTCTTTTCTTTTTTATTTGCACTAAACGCATAAATAAAAAAAATAAACACAAAATTGAAGCAAGTTCATTGATAAAGATAGAAAATGGAAGTTTTAAATGTTGATCTGTGTTATAGGCTAGTCAAGTAAACAAGCTGCGTTGGCAGAGGAAATCAACGACATCGAAGTGCTGAACTGCTGCAATCAAAATTTCTTTTTTCTGTTCATCAAATCCATCAATAAAAAAATTCATGTCTTGACGCAAGTAAAGCTACTCTATAAATTACTGACACACTGCAAAGATAACGGAATTTTAGTATTTACATTAAAAAATAGGCACTACAGTATTGTCGGACTGTCGAAATCCAATATGTTACACACATGCAAATGGCTATTTAACTTTCATGATTTTATAAACACGGATGCTTCATAAATTTCATCTAATTTGGAATCTAGGGCTACAGGATAATGCTTTATATTGGCTATAATAATAAATACATAAGGCAGTTAGGCAGGAGCCAACTTTGTCTACCACTGAACGTTAATGCATTCTATTGCAAAATGATCACTTCAGTCATATTTATTGACTCACACATAAAAATACATTTAAGCTTAGGTGAAGTGGGCCTACTGTGCATGTAATGCAAAAAACTTTGAGCTGAACACATCACAAAGATCTTCTGCAAGGATACTGCGTTTATATTATTAACCTTTTTCATTAATTACAACACTTCACATACACGTTTACTTATTAGGGTGGAGTGAATTTTACTTAATCTTGTGGATTGGTATTTAAGGAGTTAAAACACTTGGCTTTGGGGCTAAAAACAACCATAAAACCATTTTTGGTCCACCTACCCCTAAATTGAGCCTCCTACCTGAGGTCAAAGGTCACGCGGGATCAATTTTTGTCAAAATTGCTCCAACTTCTCTCCTACTGGTCGTAGAAAGCTGATTATTGGCTCAAAAGATTCAGATGACTCATGCTTCTATCTGTTCTAAACAAACTTTTCCTTCAAATGCGAGTGGAATTTGAGTTATTTCAAAAAATCCAGATTTTAGCTAGTACTACAGCATATATTTCGTGAATTTTGACGGGTATTGCATGATCTCGCATTTTTATCAATGTCTGTTGTTGCTCGGAATTGACCAAATGATACTGAATATGAATATTAAGCAAAGAAGGTTCATTACTGTCAACTAGTTAAGCATCCTTGAAGGATTATGTTGGTGGGGTTTTCTGATCAACAACCATAAATCGAATGAAGAGTGAGTGAAACTGTGAATGTGCCTCACTGCATGCATTCAAAGTTACTGCTCTTCTCTTCAAAGCTTTGCAGCACTGTCCTTTATTAAATGCATAGTGGTATGCTCATTTTGCTAAGCATGTATACGTATTCTAAAGTTAATCATTGTATTTAGGCCTATCTTATAATTACTTTTGTTGGTGTTTTCGGTGTTCTCCTCTAGTTCCTGACTATAACTTGAGCAATAGCAACAAGCATGCCTACTAGAGCAACTGCAATTGCAAAGACTTTTGCGTTGGATCCCTGGTACAAATTTCAAAGCACTGATCGATTCCAAAGAATTCCTTCCAACAAAACGAGTTGTTTTGCAAAGATTGTTGCATGAACAAAATTGGCATGGCAAGAATACAGTACAAACTGTTTCAAAAGAACTTTCCAAAATATGGATTCAATCGAACGCGCACCCAATTTCACAACAAGCAATTTCACAAAGAATTTTCGATCTTGCTAGTGCGTTCAAGAATATCAAGCGCTATCCTACATCCAAAGGAGGAGCTGCATTTCGAGAAAGGGAGGAGGATTCTATCAATGATATAGATGACTTGTACGACACGTTTAACCAAAATGAACAACGTAGTAACTAGTAAGAAACTGGAAAAAACATACACCTGCGTATGAACGAATACGCCTGGAACTTGTATCATGATTAATGTGGTCCAAGAATCAAAAAATGTCAGAATATAGTAGTATACTCAATCTGATTTAAAATTTATTCGTAGGATGAAGCGAGAAATCCGAGCAAAAATCATCACGATCAGCCATAGACTTCCGTTTCACATGCAGCAGCTTACAGCGACAATGCAGTTTCTACATCTGACGCCTTTCAGTCCTCTCCACCGGCCAAAGGTGCAAGCATGCAAAGCCGGCAAGGTTTGACCTTACTCTTGCACTAATGTGTAAACGGTTTGATGCGTCTGATAGTGCAGGTGCTGTCATTGCGTCAGCAGATTTAAAAGATTTCAAAGTGATTGGTGATGTCAATTTAGCATAGGCTTACCATACGTCCTCCTTTTTGAAAAAAAAAAAATGTCCTCCGAGGACGCCAAACAATGCCCAAATGTCCTCCTTTTCGGCTTTATGAGCAGAGAAAAACATGTTATATCATTCTTCCACGAAAATGTTTGAGAAATTCGAACTTTTTTTTTTGGTCGTCACTTGCTTTCGGGCAAAAAAATGGACGTGATGACCTTTTTTTGGTCTTCACTTGCTTTCTGGCAAAAGAATGGACCTTCGCGAACTTTATGATCTTTTTTTTTTGGTCTTCACTTGCTTTCGGGCAAAAAAATGGACACCCGCGGACTTAATGACCTTTTTTTGGTCTTCACGTGATTTTGGGCAAAAACTGGAAATTTGCGAATATGATGGCTCTCAAAGAACCTGTCCTCCTTTTACGTAGTGAAAATATGGTAACCCTATTTCAGCAGAAGTCATAGACTGTAGACCAGGGGTTCTTAACCGCGGTAAATTTACCCCCTTTCTGAATTAAAGACTAAAGAAAACGTTAATTTTCAGTATTGAAAAAGCAGTAGTGGTACATTGGGGCAAATTACACTTTTTTTTCGGCAAGGGGTAAACAAGACGAAAAAGGTTAAGAACCATTTTAACAGAAGATATACAGTAGACTCTATTTTGAAACAGTTTGTACTGTATTTTTGCCATGCCAATTTTGTTCATGCAACAATCTTTGCAAAACAACTCGTTTTGTTGGAAGGAATTCTTTGGAATCGATCAGTGCTTTGAAATTTGTACCAGGGATCCAACGCAAAAGTCTTTGCAATTGCAGTTGCTCTAGTAGGCATGCTTGTTGCTATTGCTCAAGTTATAGTCAGGAACTAGAGGAAAACACCGAAAACACCAACAAAAGTAATTATAAGATAGGCCTAAATACAATAATTAACTTTAGAATACGTATACATGCTTAGCAAAATGAGCATACCACTATGCATTTAATAAAGGACAGTGCTGCAAAGCTTTGAAGAGAAGAGCAGTAACTTTGAATGCATGCAGTGAGGCACATTCACAGTTTCACTCACTTTTCATTCGATTTATGGTTGTTGATTAGAAAACCCCACCAACATAATCCTTCAAGGATGCTTAACTAGTTGACAGTAATGAACCTTCTTTGCTTAATATTCATATTCAGTATCATTTGGTCAATTCCGAGCAACAACAGACATTGATAAAAATGCGAGATCATGCAATACCCGTCAAAATTCACGAAATATATGCTGTAGTACAAGCTAAAATCTGGACTTTTTGAAATAACTCAAATTCCACTCGCATTTGAAGGAAAAGTTAGTTTAGAACAGATAGAAGCATGAGTCATCTGAATCTTTTGAGCCAATAATCAGCTTTCTACGACCAGTAGGAGAGAAGTTGGAGCAATTTTGACAAAAATTGATCCCGCGTGACCTTTGACCTCAGGTAGGAGGCTCAATTTAGGGGTAGGTGGACCAAAAATGGTTTTAGGGGTAAATGGTTTTAGGGGTAGGTGGACCACTAGCTAAAATCTGGATTTTTTGAAATAACTCAAATTCCACTCGCATTTGAAGGAAAAGTTTGTTTAGAACAGATAGAAGCATGAGTCATCTGAATCTTTTGAGCCAATAATCAGCTTTCTACGACCGGTAGGAGAGAAGTTGGAGCAATTTTGACAAAAATTCATCCCGCGTGACCTTTGACCTCAGGTAGGAGGCTCAATTTAGGGGTAGGTGGACCAAAAATGGTTTTATGGTTGTTTTTAGCCCCAAAGCCAAGTGTTTTAACTCCTTAAATACCAATCCACAAGATTAAGTAAAATTTACTCCACCCTTATGCTTTTACTTGCAAATTGTTGCTAGACGTACATGAACTAGGCTAGTCTTAATTTTATTTTGTCAACCGGAAGTTTCATTCATAACACATTGTTATAGCTGACAGACAGAATAGCCTTTAGTTGAATTGAAACATGTCTGCCACAAAAAATTACAACCTTTTTTTATGGTCATGCAAAAACCTATATTGTACTGATGCATGATTTCTAAAAATGTTTTTTTCAATTTAACCATACTCTGTAAGTCTGTAGCCTGTCCTTAATTGATAGTTTAATTATTAGCATTTAGTTTTTAAAATAAGTATTTGTTGTATACCTAAAACTTATAGCAAAGCCATTCATTGAACTGGTGTTTGCTGGACCTTAAAATGAAACCTTAATACAGGCAGACACTTTATTATATCAAGCATTTTACAATTAAATGACTTAATGGTTTTTGCTCACTTTGCTAAACTTTTTTGAAAAAGTCTAGGTCCAGTTTAATATGTTAAGGTCTTTTTGTTAAGGTCCAGTTTAATATGTTAATGTTAAGGAAGCTGAAGGAAAATGTCTATGATTAAAGTACGTTATCTAGCAGTGGCGTACGCAGCATTTTTCAATGGAGGGAGTTTCAGTGACGTCACATTGTGAAGACGCGAGGATACGACAATTACAGTAGTTCAGAGGTATTAAAGTGCATCGGATTGTGATGCTTCTAATTTAAATTATTACGCATTTGCAGATGACCATGATTAAGCTATATAATGCCATAACTAAGAAAACAACCAAGATATATTTCATTTACACTTTTGCTTTGCGCTTCATTAAAGGGGAGAAAAGACAGGGATGAGAAAAAGTTTCACAGAAACTCATGCTGTGAAGCCGTGGTTAAAAATTTACTGAAAAAATTTTAGTTTACTTCAGTTCTGGATCGTAGGAAGGTTGACCGACTAAAGTAGGCCACCTTTCACAACGTCACAAACAGGGTGTAGCCTGGGGGGTAAAACAGTTAATTGCTTTCCTCCAAAATTTTTTTTTCAAGAACCAACATTGACGTAAAGTTGTGAACAACGCATACAAACCTTGATATAAATATTCAACATGCAATTATTTTGAAGGAAGCAGTTTTAGCTGCTGAGACAATTACGGTGCGTAAAAACAATTTTGCTTGCTCTTCCCCTCGCTCCGCCCCTGGGCCTCTTCAAATCTTTTGTTGGTCTGGTCTTCCTTGGCAGTATTTTTATTTTATTTTTAGCACTAACGGCAGGGTCAATTAAGTTTTTTATATTTCAATAATTTTTTCAACAAACCGGCCGGTTACAGCATAGTGTTAAAGATGTCGCTATCGATGCGGAAGATTTGGGGTTCCATTCCCAGGCCGGTCGAATCGCACGCACTATAGCCAACGGCTCGCCACCGCTGCAACGTTTCTTCGGAGCTGCGTTGCCCAAGCGCTATAAGCCGCGGGGTCGGGCCCCGCCGCTCGTTACCGCGCTTTGGTACTACAGCGAGTGTAATGAAACGAGTATAACTGCCCTCTTTTGGTTAAAGCGATTCGATTCGATTTCTTCATCTTTATCCTCCTATCACGAGAAAGCGACGGAGGCGCTATGCGTAGGACGAATCCAGACTCGCTTAGGAGTTGCCTTTGTTTCCAAGTTTTCCGGTTGAATTTTCTTCTGACTTCTTTAATTTGCTGCTTGCCAGATTCCACCAAGCAGAGATAATCATCGTGAAGCATCTTATCCAAGGACGCAACAACGAGACTAGGTTTGGAGTAGAACCATCAACCTTGCGATCATGGTCGTCATAAAAACGACGCTCCGAACCACTACGCCACGCTGCCGACTCAAGGTAAGATCCTAATTGGCAGAAATAGGGCTTGTCGGCACTAAACACTCGGCTTAGAGTATGGTATTACAAGAACGCTACTGAGCTGAACTATAGTTTTTAGATTTCCAAAGCACAGTGGCATATCAGTAGGCTACTTCAATACCTTACACAGAGCCGGCGGCAGAGCAGTCGACTTAGGGGGGGTCAAGCGTTTATTAGGGGGGGCTAAAGTTAGAAATTAAGCCCAACAGCCACAGTCTTCAAAAGGTAAGCTTGTTAATTGAGGGGGCCAAGCATGTCGATTGGGGGGCCTGGCCCCCCTTGGCGCCGGCCTTGACCTTACAACTAAAATAAGCGAACTCTTTATCTGTAGGCTATTATGCTTTTCCGCAGTACTGATTCACCGAATAGGCAGTCCAAGCAACTTTTTCATCATGAATATATTTCTGACTTTCATATGGATTATGATGTAGGCGTAACAAGTAACAATAGCAGCCTAGCCGTTAATAAGAAAGCACTTTGATCACAGAAAACGCTGCTACTCAAAAGACCTTCCTGAATCTTAGTTTAAAGCATTTCAGATTTTGATTCTAGTTATGACATTTGATAATAAGTAAAAATTTATAAAAATTTTGGAAATTTTGGGAAGGGGGGGGGGGGGCGGGCCGTCTCTCCCCCCCCCCCCCCATAAATCCGCGCATGCAACAGAGTAGGTTTCCACACCAGCCTGCTTGCAACGCTTGTTATCCAACTGCTTGCCAACCAGTGTTCCCTCTAAGCTGTGCGCGTGTGCGCGCGCACACCGCTTTCAGAGACTGCGCACACTCGTGAATATACTGTGCATGGACACACAGTATCATGATGAAGCAATGTTCTCGGTTGGCAAGTTGAGGAAAATTGCTCTTGAACCTGCTAAAAGGACGCATTTCTTCGCAAAATGTACCGTGCAGTGGCTTCGTGTCATTGGGGCCCGGTGCCCCCCAAATTTTTTATAGTGTGTTACTTTTATTTACTTTTTATAATTTAAAAAATTGAAAATTAAAAATATAAAAAATTTAGCCAGTACCATTTCGCTTTCATCCTTTAAACTAACCCCATACCCCGCTTTCTTATACTACAAATTCCATTGCCTTTTTTTTTAATTTTTGCTTCAATCAATCGCTTCGACTCAAGAGTAAAGTCAGTTTCTTGATCTGTAGTTGGAATTTAGGAAACATTTTGCATGCGTTGTTAAAGATCATAGCCTAGAACACACCTATACACGTCATTCCATCATATGTGTCAAAACTAATAATGATTGCAGCCAGTGCCGTAGCAGCTCAACTTTGGGCCCCCCCCAAAAACCCTTTCAAGTCCCCAATACTTAGCTTTCGATATGAATTATTTTAGGTTTTTCCAGGGGTAACAACTCAGTTTCTCACCACAATGCGAATACTGTGGTAAAATTAAAACATATAACGCGTTATCACTGTGTAAAAATAAAAGGTGTAATTTTAAGACAAGTTTGTTACACCCAATTCATTTTCCATTAACATCGTTTAGCTCAGGGTTTTTGTACCTTTTTCTGCTTATGGCCCACTAAAATGATAAAATATGATATGGTGGCCCAATAACTTTTGCTAAAAGGTACAAAGTCAACGTGATGGCATGATTAGGGAATGCTGATGTCGCTCTCTAGTCAAGCTCTGTGGCCCACTGTTGGGCCATGGCCAATAGGTTGAAAACCTCCGGTCTAGCTAGAGCGCACTTTTTCGTACACAAATGTTCTTTTGACAGCGTCATAATCTGGAGATCGGGCGCATTAACTTTCGATTGACAACATGGCCAGCGAAGAACCAATCGGATGGCCCAGTGGATAGAGCGTGTGCTTCTGAGCCTGAAGGAGTGAATAGACTGAGGGTTTGATCACTAGTCAAGTCAAACCAATGACTTAAAAATTGGTATTCACAGCTTTCCAACTAGACATTCAGCATTAAAGGGATAGTGTTAAGAAAGCCGTCAAGTTTGCTTGTGCCGTTGGGAAAAACACTTAACGAGATTCCCCTATCTAAGTGCGGTAGGTAGACAGATGGCCGGCAACTCCTAAGGGAGCTCGTGTAGCGCCCCATTGCTTTCTGTGATAGGTGGATAAAAATGCCAACAAATGGAAAGAAAAAAGATAGTCTGCTGTTTGCCATATTAGATGTAATAAGCGTTTTAATAAATTTCAGTTTTCTGAAGCTTTGTTCAGCACTGGTAACAGTAACAACGCATTTTGTAAACTCGAGAAGCAAGGCAAGCGAGCACTGCATACGTGTCAATTTTGCTAAATCATCCCCCCTAATATCAAAAAATGGTCGATTTTGCTAAATCATCTCCCCCAATGCTCAACATAGATTTGCACCCCTGTTCATAACAATAAACCTTAGTCGCCTTAAGCACGCATAATCGAAACTGTGCTTACAAAATGCATCATATTTGATGAAGCACTCAAAGTTAGGGGCCAAAAATATGAACAAACTTTGCCCGAAAATTGTTCGAAAAGCGCTAAAATGATCATTACAGTATGCAAATTTTCAAAAATTTCTCGGGGGAGCATGCCCCCGGACCCCTCTAAAGTCGTTTTTGTTACTTAAGTTGCCTAAAATAATTCTGCCGGGGGAAATTGCGCTTGAAAAAGTGACGAAATTTGGTACCCTCTCCCTGAAAAAAATTCTGAATACGCCCCTGACATGAAACATTTTGAAAGGACTTATTTTCGCCCGTTTCCGGGTCTACACGTCTTTGTATTTAGTTAACATTCAACCTAATTTAAAGTCACACCTCCCCCCCCCTACCAAAATTTCTTGATCCGCTCCTGCCAAGGGCTACTCATCCTCAAGTGAAAGGTGCAATAATAAGTCTTAAAAACGTTTTTACGTCGCATAGATAGCGAAATGTTAGAGTAGGGTTTGCTTGCAGCATTATTTTAATGGGTTTGGAAGGGACCTAGTTAAACAGACTACTAAACCTTGTTAAAACTGAAGAATTGTAAAGACTCAAAACGCACAGAAAGCCTCCAAAATAAGGTCAAATTCCGCAAAATTTTCTGGGGGGGCATGCCACCAGACCCCCCTACCTTGGCATCGCCCCTCCGGGGCTCGCTCTTTTGCATCACCATCCAAGAAAAAATTTTTAGGGGGCCCCGAAAGATGATTTCGTGGGGGGGGAACTCGCATTGCCTAGTTTCGGCCCTGACGAAAACTATAGTGCTAGTACCAGCACCGACACCAGTTCAGACACACAAAAATTTCAACCAACATATTTTGTTCCTGACTCATTTTTTGTTCTAAAAAATAAAGGATCATCTCAGGGCAATTGGATATTTACATGTCAACGCTGCTTTTACGAAGAAATCAGTGCCAGCTATAAATCCATGGCCAATCTTAGAACTCATGTTAAAAATAACACAATGGCTGAATGCCAAGTTTTGACAAAAACTTTGCCAAGAAAGTGACTCTAGAAAGTCGAGTAAGGTTTTACTTATATCGTAGAGCGAGACAGCGCTGTTTCTGGCTATTAGCCTTCATCCGGTAGGCCAGGAAGGACATTACTTTTTAGTTGTTTTACTTATATCTCAAGGACGTAAGGGCTGTTAAAGCAGAGTTGGATGCGGGCGGGTTTCCTTGGCCAGAAACCCAAACCCACTATCCAAACCCTGCCCGAACCGGACAAAAGAAACAAAAGCCCGATTTCGGTCCGAAATAATGCAGCCTAGTGTGCAATTATAGGCCTACAGGTTATTTTATCCAGCTCTACGCCATTACTGTAAAAAAAAATGATAATCCAAACGAGTGCTTGCTACAGAGTAGGCCTACCGATTCAGATAAAAACTCCAGCAAAAATATCTAACATAAAAATACTCAATCTCCTGACAGCCACTGTTTCGACCTTATTAGGTCTCATCAGAGGAGCTCAGAGTAATCTGGGGTGAAGATTCTTAAAATCAGATTTGAGGAACTTCAGCAATATTTAAACAAAAAACCTCATTTTGGGTTGACATGCTGAATAGCAGCCCGAAATAATTTAAAAATCACGCCCCGAATCCGACCCGAAAAGCCCGGCCCGAGTCAAACTCTGAGTTGAAATATCTTTGGGCTGCTAATTATCATCTTCATTTTGTAGAACTTTGAGGTAACTTTATGCATTGAAAATCGTGCCATTTTTCCTATGTCTGATTGTCACAGATCTAAATTTTGTGCGTAGACACACTGGAGTTAGGCTACCCAATCACTCTCATGCGGATAGCTTGAGCCATGATATTAACATAAATTGACGCTGCTGTTTGCGTCAATAAAAAGTATCGATTATCAAATATTTTTACCAGGGGCGCATCCAGAGGGGGAGGCGCTGGGGGCTGGGGCCGCGGCTTCCCCCCCCCCACCGCATACAAATGCACAAAACTTTCGTGGTCTAATGTTGATATACGTATAGGCCTAAAGGACAATCTGAAAGGGCTTATGACCTTGACTTTGAGTGGAAAATTGGACATCCGCCGACGCGATGACCTTTTTTGCTCTTCACTTGACTTTGGGAGGAAAACGGACTGCCTTAACCCCCCCCTCCCCCCCCTTTCAAATTGATGATGATGATGATGATTTCTTCATCTTTATCCTCCTATCACGAGAAAGCGACGGAGGCGCTATGCGTAGGACGAATCCAGACTCGCTTAGGAGTTGCCTTTGTTTCCAAGTTTTCCGGTTGAATTTTCTTCTGACTTCTTTAATTTGCTGCTTGCCAGATTCCACCAAGCAGAGATAATCATCGTGAAGCATCTTATCCAAGGACGCAACAACGAGACTAGGTTTGGAGTGGAACCATTAACCTTGCGATCATGGCACGCCTTAACAAATTCCTTGGCACGCCCCAGTTTACTTTATATTTTTGTCATCAAATTAAGCTATTCTTTCTTTTTTTGGAAATATTATTCTTTACTTTTTTTATTATCGATTTCCAACCATGGTAATAAGAGGTGCACTACGCCTGTCTATCACATTGATAACAGTAGGCTGTAAAAAACTAAAAATCAAGAAAAATAACAGGCAGTTGAAGGGGTAGGCCTGTTTTTATTTCACTCTTTCTAAAAGTTAATAAACAAAGGTTTGCTCCCCAAATCAGGCAGAAGATCTTCCCAATAGGACAGTTACCGGTAGGTAAGAAATTTTTTTCATTCTTACTGTTTTGTTACTATATAATAGGCCTAATACTGTAATAAGAAAATTCAGTTAAATTTACATTAAAACATAGATTAACTGCCATATTATATTGCAATATACATTTTATATTAGTTTAAGTTTTCAGTCTAAAATCAGCCCATACCTTCCAAGAGATGCTGGATAAACTCTAAGCCGGAGATGGCTCAAGCCGACTTTTTTGAGGCCCGGACCACCCATGGCCCGGAACCTCCAGCCCAGTAACCGTATCCGACACGGCAATTCATACCAAAAATACTGTAAAGCTCAGCTCACCCAAAGCCCATTTTTTTTGAACCTTTGATCAAATTAATCAAACTTAAGGGGGTTTCAAAAATTGTTAGGCTTGTTAGCGGCCCAGTAAGAAACAGCAAAATAGAACTTGGCCGTTAGCGGACCAGTAAAAAAAAACGGTTAACGGCTCGTTAGCGGGTCTCTTAGCGGCCCATGCCATCTCTACTCTAAGCTGATCCAAACTTTTAAACAAAATCATATCTCCGTCTGAATAAATCCCCCTGTGTTTGATTAGGATTTCTAAATTATGATTTAGGCTTTAAATAGTCCATTACCTACAACGCATATCGATAGTGAATAGGCCTACATTCCATCTAAAGTCGCTATGTTTTTGAATTGATTTTTTGATGAAAGCGAAACTGTTGGCTTCGAGTAGCTCCGTCTTTTCTTAGAATAATGAAACTCAAAACAAGTCACTCTTTCAATCAAACCAGAGTTGCTGCGGCTTATAGTTTTGTCATCCCTGGATAGTGTTGTAAGTCAAAAACAACGAGTAATTTTTTTGCAAAAAACACGTTTTTTTATATTTTTTTTTAATCAAAAAATAAAAAAACGCGTTTGTTTTATTCTTTGATTTTTTGTTATACTTGATTGTTTAACAGATATATTGTAATAAAGTGCTACGTATTTTGCTGCGTATTGCTATTACGAACATTTGGGGTTGAGTGAAATGCTGAAAAACGCGTTTATGAGGAGAGTATTTCAGTTACACACTATTGGAAATTGTAAGTTAATGCGAATCAGGGTTTGATTTTAATAGCCTACTCTTTTTATTTACTGTGCCAACAACATGGGTACGCTTGGTACTATCGAAAAATGAGTACCCTTTCAATAAATGGACCCATTCTTTGCTGCTTTTAATATCAAATTGGGATAAACAGTTTGATTTGTTTTCAACAGATATTTTAACCTAGAGCTACGACTTCACCAGTTATCGCAATAAGAGATGAACTACGAAGGTGATTAATTAATTGTGTCAGCGGTCGGCAGCGGTACACACAAAAGATATTTAATTTTTTACTACGAAATGTCAACATGATATCGAGCCACAGAAATTTTGCACTAATTGATACGTTCAAAGATCAAACCCAAATCTACATTGAACCAGTCGAACGGTTTGCATTCGCTCCACCTAACTTCAAGTTGCAGAGCAAAAATTAAACACAAGTTACACAAGAAAAAAAGCTTTAGTTTGCAAAATTAAATCGCTTGAGCGTATCATTAAAAATAAATAAATGTAAAGGGTTTTCGATAACGGTCTTGCGGCTCGTTAGGCGTTAGCGGCCTAATGCTAGAAAAAAGCAACGGAACTGGAGCGTTAGCGCTTCGACAAAAAGTCCTGCTAACGGCTAGGCTTAGGGTTTCCCTTTTTTTTGAATTTTCAACTATCCGGAAAATGGGAAATTTGCAGAAAAATTTTTTGGACTCCCGGGATATTTCCGAAATTTTCGGAATTCCCGGGATTCGGGAAATTTCCGAAAATTTTCGCGAAAAATTTTGCCGAGCTTGATTATTTTGACATTTTTTCTGATTTTCATCATTTCAAATTTAATTTTTGGAAGCTTCTATTTTACCAGAAATTTCCGGTTACCGAGGTTTAAAAATCGTGGTTGTGCAGCCAGAAGCTTCCTCTACGGTTTCCTTACTGCCTACTGTGAGAATCGCACTACGGGAACCGAAAAACGGTTACGCAACTACGATTTTCAACTGGGGTAACCGGAATTTCCGGTGAAATAGACACTTCCTTAATTTGCAGCATTTTGTTATGTTGTTTCGACAAACGTAGCTTGAGTTTTTCCAGTTTTTCGACAAATTAAAGAACAAATTTTAATCTCACAAGCATTTCGTCATAAAAAATTTTGCAAATTTTTAAAAATAATTTTTAGTAAGCAAAAAAAAATTTAATTTGAGATAACGCAAAACTAACGCATTTTTTGTGTCGAAATAATAGATATCAGTACCATTAAAATCCTTCCCAATGTAAAGACATTTCCAGGATTCCGATATGAACTTCCTGGGAAACGGGAAATTTCAAAACCCCAAATTTCTTGTCTCAATTTTCCGGGAGGAAACTCTAGCTAGGCAAGTCAAACTAGCACTTGAGGCACGCAAATTAGCTCATGGTTATGCCATAAATGTTATCTTTAGCACCGAGCAATGAGTGTAGGCTATATTTTTGTTGTTAATGAAATAATGGTAACTTGACATTGCAAATAACATATGGGTGCCATTAAAAACAGACTGGTTTTGCCTCAATCTCGAGCTGACAACATACCAAAACTGGGGTAGATTACCGGTACTCAATTAGCTGTAAAATGGTCAACAGCATACAAAAAAACACAATAAAAAATAAAAAACAGTAAAAAAAACACGAAGCAAAAAAAAACGGTTTTTTACAACAATATCCCTGGGTAGGCCCTGTTGTCTATATATCCGACAATCCTATGAAAGATATTGATCGTGGAACAGGGTGATGACTAAAAAATTTTTTTGGGAATTTCAAAACTCCTGATGTGGGATGGGATGAACTTTTTTATATGTAAAACGAAAATGGGGTTGATTTTTAATTTTGTTCAAAAAAGGTCCCCCACCAAATGACTTTTTTGCACCTCATTTTTCATTTTTTGGCAATCTTTTGTTAGCTGCAAGTTATTGCAGCAAATTATGTACTGATAAGTTCATGGGGACGATGCTCCTTGCCATTTGACGACTTTAAAAAAAAATTGTTCAAAACGGACAATCAGGGCCGTAGATATAAGCAATTTGGTGTTTAACTATCAAACATCGCCCTCTAGTGGAGGAATTGAATATTAACTGTTTTAGAGAGTAGTAGAGCGATTTAGATAATTTTTAATGATGGTTACCCATTTTTAGCGATGAGGAGTTCGCTTATGCACTCAGATAAGAAGTAATTTGTGCCACTAGATGGCAGCAGCGTCATTTTTTAGTTTTTGATGAATATGCTTTCTACTGCACATGCGTGACTTTTCAAATGTTTGCATTTCGCTCGCATTAATGGAAACACACAGCGCGATAGCGACTACCAAATCTATTGAAAGAAAACAGACAACTTGTGCATTTAAAATTTCAGATACAAAAACTTGCCCAAAACAGAAACTATAAACGATCATAGTTCACTTTCGAAACACTAAAAACTTGCTATTAAGATAGCTTGCTACACGGTAGAAGTTTAAGTGTGAGGTATTTTTCATTAGTACACTTTTTATGCAGCTCTTCCATTAATTTTAATGCTCTTTCAGCGATCCAATTTTTTTATCAAACTTACAATTGATGTTAAGAATTGGATGGTTCGATTTTCAATTTTTCACCTGTATGGGAGAGTACTATTTTTCATTTTATTAAAAGACAGCACTCCAATATTACATTGAAGAATGAATTCATAGTAGAAGATCCTTCATGCCATCAGGGCTTCTTAACGACGGCTGTCTTAGCAAGTAACCGTGAGAAGACGAAAGTTGGTTCATCTTTATTATGAACTAATCGACTGTTGTACCTATTTTAACCTTGACACACTGATGGGCTTTGTTGTTGGCTGGCTTTGCAAATGCAAATCAAAGTCATGCAGGATATAGGAGTTTACATTAAACTACACCTCCATCATGATGACATTGGAGTTTTGTTTTGCAAGTTCTGAAAATTATGTCCTCTTGCTGGATCCTGTAAACAGAAATTTAGAGGGAGTTTTGGCATTTTTTCACTTTTTTTAACTTAGCTTACCGGGAGAATAATGTTGGGACTAAGCGATCATTTCTAGCTTTTTCGATTTTTTGAGGGAAACTTGTGATATCTTAACCCATAGGCTACCTGTATTATTCCCTTGATTTTTTCATTTTAAATGTTTTACCTTGAGAAGAATCAGTAGAGGCTAGAATTAGGGTTTGTAGTTCTTTTCAAAGTGAGGAATTTTTTTAAAGGGATGGGAGGTTGTTATGCTGCACAGATGAGACCATAGCAGGGTTAAAGCGCGTATGCAGCTGAAAATGATTCGGTTACCTTATGGGCCTGTGCTGAATAGTGAGGCTACCGGTAACTCAGTTGGGGGTTAGACCATACAGGCTTTTTCACTGCAAGTTTTTGTTTCTGGCTGGTCGCCTATTAATAGGAGGGAACCCCCTAGAAAAGAAATGAAGTTGAAAAGTTTAGGTTGGCAATGTAACAAAGAGTTCTTACAATCTGAAATGACTCTAGCCTGGATTGGCTATGCAAAGTAAGTCTGACGAGATTTTTTAGCTTTTGCTTTTCATCCTCCAACAACACTCGCTATCGACTTAAAATTTGATTTTTGTGGTAGCCGAACCAATGTTCCCTCTAATTTTTTGTAGTCTGTGTGCGCAGAAACTTTGGCGAGTGCGCACTTTTTTAGAAGGGACTGACGTTTGTGCAACAACCCATGAATAAATTGAATATGGCAGCTATCGAAAACAAGTAGCGCAACTTCTCTTCGTTATGTTACTGCTGGTACATTTTTCGCTCACGGTACCAGAGGCGTCGTGCAGCCAAAAAATTTGGAGGGGCCCGAGTAATAACTTAAACAAGTACTAATCACAACCTTTGTAAAAGCCGTATTTAGCATTGAGTAACATTACGAAAAAAGGAAGTTAGGAAAAGATACCAAAATATGCCGCGATTCCTCAAATTTTGGATAATAAATCGAAATTTATTTTGATACCTCCAACCGCTTCTTAATTATGGACATTATGCGCAATCAGTGTGGCCCCACGATTTAACAAAGGAGGAGGACATCGCTGGGTGCGAAGTCCCAGCCGCCGGTGGCAAGGGGGTCTGGGGGCGGAGTCCCCAGCCGCCAACGGGATTTACGGTTTTCACATAAAAAAACTTTCTTATCGAAAAAGGGCATTTTGGTACTTGCAGCGAGTACAGTCACTATTAGGCATATAGTGTCAGACAATGCAAAAATATTTCAGTAGTTCATGTCTAAAAGCAGAAGCTGGGCTAAAATAAATGAAAGGAGGCTGCAATCATTATTAGTTTTGACGCATATGATGGAATGACGTGTATAGGTGTGTTCTAGGCTATGATCTTTAACAACGCATGCAAAATGTGTTCTAAATTCCAACTTCAGATCAAGAAACTGACTTTACTCCTGAGTCGAAGCGATTGATTGAAGCAAAAATTAGAAAAGAAAGCAATGGAATTTATAGTATAAGAAAGCGGGGTATGGGGTTAGTATAAAGGATGAAAGCGAAATGGCACTGGCTAAATTTTTTATATTTTTAATTTTCAATTTTTTATAATAAAAAGTAAATAAAAGTAACACACTATAAAAAATTTGGGGGGCATCGGGCCCCCTTTCCGGGTCCCAATGACACGAAGCCACTACGCGGTACATTTTGCGAAGAAATGCGTCCTTTTAGCAGGTTCAGGAGCAATTTTCCTCAACTTGCCAACCGAGAACATTGCTTCATCATGATACTGTGTGTCTGTGCGCAGTATATTCACGCGTGTGCACAGTCTCTGAAAGCCGTGTGCGTGCGCACACGCGCACAACTTAGAGGGAACACTGAGCCGAACACATTTGCATAAAACTCATATTGCAGGCAGTGGATGGCATTTGTTGAACCTAGAGTTCGGCAAACTTTTGGACCTCTCCGCAGATGTTTCAAATTTATGAAAAGACATCTTTAATCACAGAATACCGCAGCGATTTAAACAAATATATAAGCCCAAAAATTTGGGTATTTTCACATTAGTTTATATTTGAGTAAGATACCCCTGACGAACCCTACCGAGTGAAACAGGCTGTCGGGTTTCTAATTTTTAACTGATGTACTGAAGTGAATACAATTTGCTCTAACTTTGTTATTGAGCACTTTTTTGATCAGCTGTCCACTCCGCAGTTATTAGGTTAGTTTTACCAATGAACTGCAAAATAAAAGAAACAATGCTCCTGCCATCTAGTGGCACAAATTACTTCTTATCTGAGTGCATATACGAACTCCTTATCGCTAAAAATGGGTAACCATCATTAAAAATTATCTAAATCGCTCTAGTACTCTCTAAAACAGTTAATATTCAATTCCTCCACTGGAGGACAATGTTTGATAGTTAAACACCAAATTGCTTATATCTACGGCCTTGATTGTCCGTTTTGAACAATTTTTTTTTAAAGTCGTCAAATGGCAAGGAGCATCGTCCCCATAAACTTGTCAGTACATAATTTGCTGCAATAACTTGCAGTTGGCAAAAGATGGCCAAAAATGAGGTGCAAAAAAGTCATTTGGTGGGGGACCTTTTTTGAACAAAATAAAAATCAACCCCATTTTCGTTTTATATATAAAAAAGTTCATCCCATCCCACATCAGGTTATTTTTTTTTTTGGTAGTCATCACCCGATTGTGGAAGTCATGCATGGGTTACATATGAGTTGCCGTATATTGCACTTTTTATCAGAAATACTGAATCTTGAAAATCAAGTCTTTATTATCCTTGCGGTATTGCGCCGAAGCGTGTGACGAGTGGCGGGGCTGATTTACGCAGCATAGCGCCTGGGTTCCTGGCTTCTATTCCTATAATCAACACAGCGACATATCTTGGTATAACGCTTGATGATAAGCTTTCATTTCAATCTCACATTAAATTATTTGAAGGCAGATTATCCCGATCTTTGAGAATACTGAAAAAAGTCAAACATTTTCATCAACTTCCTGCATGCTAAAATTGTATTACTCTTTTTCACTCTCACTTCTCGTGCAATATGGCGTTCTCCTCTGAGGATCTACTTCCAAAACCAATCTTAGCAAAATTAAAGTACTACAAAATAAAACAACGAAAGTAATACGAAAGGGAAAGTGGAGATATCGTGCGACTCCTTTTAACAAAAATCTCAAAATTTTAAAAATTGCAGATGTACACTACAGTATATAAACTTGAAACGGCAATTTTCATGTATAACTACAACACTTAAATTACCAGCTGATATGAATAATCTATTTTAAGAGGCCAGTCGAGTTCACACAAAATGTACAAGTACTGCGAACCAAAACAATTGTTTCATTTCGTTTTACAGCACAAATCGCCTACAAAACTTAATTCACTCAAACTCAATTCAGTATCAATTAAATTATGGAACAGCATTGATCCAAAAATAAGAAATTTTAACCGGTATTCTGTTAACCGTCCCATCAGTCAGAGAATTTGAATTGCCGTTGTCTCGGCATCTTCACAAAGCTCGTGTAGGCACTGTTATGGTGCTATTGCAATGAGAGATTAAGCATCATCATTAACCCTGTGAGTGAGTGTACAACTTCCATTTTTCGGTGGACTCTCTCAACAAACAGGCATAGTTTTGCATGTTCACGAAAGTGCTGAACACAAGGCAAAAATGTTTTTGAAGAGGTTCAGTTTATGAGAAGGTAATTTATCTCAATGTAGAAAAATGCGCAACTATCGAATTATCTCATCAAATTAATTAAATCCAGTTAAGCAACTATACGTCCGATGCTCTGTATGTTCTTGGCGTTGCCAGGAGCAAATCCAGAATATTTTCGGGGAGGAGAAGGTCTAAGCATTGAAAATAATGCTTATCTTACAGTTTTATGCGTCTAAAACAGAGGTCTCCAAGTCAAAGGTCATTCTGGGGCACTTTTCGACCTGCCTAGACGCCGCGGGCCACACACCATCAAACTCAATACAAAAAATTGTAGCCTACAGATCTACACAAATAAAAGAATTTAGGCAGAAGAAATACACACAGCAATACACAAAATGATACAAAACTATAATTGTTTACTCTTGCTGGATGTTTGGCAACGCTTTGCAGCTATGAGAGAGTCAAATGTTTGGCTTGATTTTACGTTGATTTGTATTCTTAGCACAGCATGCAAATGCTCGTCAGTGAAACGTATACGGATAGCAGATTTATTTATTTATTTTCCTTTTTGAAAAAACACTGGACCTTGTCATTGAAATTACAAACAAAATACTGCTCTTGATACCACTTCTCCTGAAAAAACTCTATGCTCTTCGAAACATTTTTTTTTCTTGGACATTGCGCATTGATAACGATGCGTTTATTTATGAAAATAAAATCACGATCATCCAACCAAAGCTACGGCCTTAACCGCAAACACCCAGAGCTGAAAAACGCAGCACGTGGACGCTCTCTAAAATCTAAAATTTACTGATTCTGATAACATGCTTTGGTGATTTCTAACTGAATTTCGTTTATTTCATTGTAACAAAATGTCATATAAACAAGAATTATTTATTTGGCAAGTTAAATATTATTAAATACGTGAGATGAGAGAACAGGATGGCTTCTTGTTGAACCCTTAAAAATATAGATAAAACGATAAAATTATTAGCTACCAGAAAATTGTTTTGTTTGAAAGTCTGAACACTGAACTACGTTGCGGGCCGCAAAAAATTGCTTCGCGGGCCGCGAGTTGGAGATCCCTAATTTAGAACCATCGAAGTCCAAAATGTAGTCCCATCTCCCATGTGGGCTTGAGCTGCCTTCTAGCTTACCACCCCCTCCCCCTTACCGAATCCGCCAATGATAGCATACACGAAGCGCATTTTTACTGGTAAATTTTGCCACCCTTATACTGCAAGGTGCCTCAAAACATCCAGTTCGGTCTACGTTTTGGTACGTCAGTCGTAATTGAACAGTATCGCCATTGTTGATTCAACTCTGTTAGCAACGCACGTATGCTCAAAATCATCACAATAATGAAAGTTGGCATAGGCTCGCATATGTTGTTTGCGCATAGATATTTCTTTATAGATTTATTCTTCTGCTCAGGTAAGTCCACAGAAATCTCCAACAGGAGGTTGACGTGAAAGAGTCACAATAATTTTCAAAAGAAATAAAAGAGCGTTATCTATGGTTAAACTAGATTTGGTTTAGGTGGTGTAAGGGAGGGTGCTATGCTGCACTGATAAAACCTAATAAGGTAGTAACGCGTCTGCAGCTGCAAGTGGGTGGGTTAGACTAACGTAGTGTGGCTTGGTCTATGGGATCCGTTTTGGGATCGACGGTAGTAGACTAGAGTATATTTATGATGAGATGATATAAGGCCATTTTAAAGGTTATAAGATTGTCAATTTGAAGATTAGGAAGTATACACGACGATCTCTCTTAGAAAGTTCGAGAAGATTACGCTCTTTTGTTTCTTTTGAAAATTTTCTTTTTAACTTCCCTTCCCAATGAAGAGCCACTTTAAGGTGCAATTATGAGCAATAACGGCTTTAAAACATAGAGGCGTGAGAGGAGCGCGTGCAAAAGAACCCTGCTTCTGTGTTAGAAGCGATTACTAATTGCAACATTAATATTAATGCACGAATTTACATTACACAGCATAATGTCAATACAGTATGACAAACTGAAGAATGATGGAATAGTTCAAAACAGTGTAACAAAATTTAAGACCCTGCAGGCCTAATTCGGATCTACGAATACCGTACCTAATGGCGCAACATCTATACAAATGATGTTATACATAGGGCCCGCTAAGTCAAAAAAGTCAACATTTTTTCAGAACCTTATTACATGATCAAAAGCAGGGCTGCAAACTCGAACTTGAACTCGATCGTTTTGCTAAACTCGAACTTGAAAAAATATTTTTTCTGAACTCGCATAAAACTGTTCGAGTTCATGAGAAAGATATTTAAATTGTTGAAAAGAAATAAAAAATCACTACGAAATATACTTTGTTGTTCAAGTAGTCACAATCCGTGTAAATTGAAGTTATGATTTTACCAAAAGAAAAGCTGCATGTCGTTTATTTGTTCATGCCACTGCGACCAATAAAGTCCAGGGCGACGAACTCGAACTTGAACTCGGTCATTTTTGCCGAACTCGAACTTGAACTCGAAAAATAAAATTCTTAGAACTCGAACTTGAACTAGCACTAGCAAATATCTCTTGAACTCGAACTCGGTTAAAAATCGATCGAGTTCGCAGCCCTGATCAAAAGTGTAGGTTATGAACGTTCGTTTCAGGTGTTCAGGAGTATGTTTTGGTTGATTTTATAAATTAAAATAAAATCAAAATTTTGCATAAAGTCAAAACTTGTCAAAATTGTCTTCATCAAAAACTATTTACAAAAATAACAAAATATATATTTTTTTACATTGTTTTTTTTTTAATTTTTGAGCTAATTTTATGCGCAGTTTTGTTTGATTGCTCTGAAATAGTTGCAATAGTAAAAAGGCGTGCGGTAATTGAGAAGGAAATAGCACTTTTCATGCATGAAATCATCCTAGTAATTACTGTACCACTGCACATTGCCAGTTTGTCTGTGATGTTTTTAACGAAAACCACACAATGTACAAAACCATACAGCATACGGTGTGTACTGTGTGGTTTTCGTTAAAAACATCACAGACAAACTGGTAATGTGCAGCAGTGCAGCTGCAATGACAACGCATTTTTTGTATGACAGTTACACACTATTATTGATACCACTACACGCAATGGCTTGTGAACCTTGACGTCATGCGTTGTTTTGTAGCATTTAGCTGCAAGACTTAGTGATTGAGAAAATGTTCAGAGTAAGCTACCTTTTTCTTTAAAAATTTAAGTTAATTGCGCATTATAAAACATTTTTGATATAAAAAAGTACAAGAAAACATAAATAACATGCGAAAGCGGTTGAGACAACATAAAGTCAAAATTTTGCCAAAATAAAATCACAAATAAATTCTATTTGGTCAAAAAAATGGCCCTAGTTATAAAGTATTTGCGATTTAAACATCTCACTGGAAAAGATAGTAGGCCTACACAGTGTTTCAAAAGATTGCTGTTTGCATGAACAATTTTTCGTTTTCCCAACAATTTCCGCAAGCGCTGAAAAATCAACAAATGTAGATCAGTCTCCTTTGTCTTCAATAACCGCATTTTTTTGAATTATCGGGGTAAACTTAAACAATTTATCCTTTTCTTGCATCTCATGAACTTCTTCTCCTGGTTTGTAAATAAGGTCAGGAGAACCAAACAATGCGATTCTTGCTCCTTCACCATAAACTCCGTCTAATTTCCGGAGAACTTCTTCATCCCAATTTATCCAGCCAGGATCAATGGCATTTCTAAGGGCAGCGCAGCCAGGGTGAATATGAAGTAGATAATTATCGGTCATATCAATGCGACGCAACGTAGTGCCAAGCGGACCGTCTTTTCCGACGTACGGATTAGGGCGGCTTAAGGAGGTTTCTTCAAGGTGGAGTTTAAACTATAACAAAAAATACGAGAGTAAAACGACAAAGGAATAATACGGTAGAGAAAGGATCTTAATCAAGAACAGTGGTGGATAGAGATGTCAGCGGTTTTTGCTAAAAAGCTATAGTGGATGCCTGCGAAACGCCATACTATTTTTTGTAAGTAAAATGACGAAGATTATGAAAGAACCATAGCCAGAAAACATTGCTATGACAGCACAGGTATTGCACCGAAGCAGGTGCAATATCTAGTAGCGCTTTGGCAATTCATTTCAGGAGAAACATCGCAGAGGTGGCGAGTCGTAGGCGGCATTGTGTCTGATTTGACCGGCGCGGAAATCGAATTCAAGACCTCCTGCGGCGACAGCGGTGTCGTTTACTACCGCGCTGACCGACGGGTTACAACCATAACATGACACGCTACGGCTATGCTATAGTAAAACGACAAACGACGTCGACGTCGTTAAACGGCGGATGGGGGCTAATAAACCCAAGCAGCGCTGTGCTACTCTAAGATACCAGTATTTTGAACTATTTCAACTGGAGCGACAGACAAGCAGACGTTCCCGAAGAAAGCTACACTTGTTTTACACAAATACAATTATACCCAATACCTTTGTCTCTCGCACGAATTTTCCAAGTTCTGTTGTAAAAAGAGCAGCTTGAGCTTTTTTGTATTGGGAAATTGCATTTTCAGCGTGCTTATAAAATTCTCGAATAAAGAGAGAATTTTTTCTCGCGATCGCCATACAAATGCAAACATTGGCTTCGGTTGATCTGAAAATACCAAACAAAATCAAGAAAACTGAGTTTGGAAAATAGGTTTTCAGTTTACATAATATATTATTTGTTGAATTAGTGTGTTGGTTTTGTTCATGTGCGTTGTGTTTGCTTAGGTCATGAGAATAAACTAACACTTAAAAAAATAATGGAACAGCAAGCACAACTAGTGAGCAGTTTGTAGAAGCAAAAATATTTCAAAGGGAAATTCTTGTTTGGAATATCTTTCGAAAAAATGACTCCTTGTCTTCTTCTTAACTTTAGTTGATTCAGCTGCAATAGGCCTACCGACGATCAGCAAATCGACGAGTCCTTTGTATAGCCTGCTGACAAAATTTATGTATTTAAAGTTTGTTGCAGGGGCCACGATTGGAGAGTGATAACAAGGATGATTTTTTCGTGACCCAAAAAACTTGAAAATGCGACCTTATTTTCGCAAAAATGTAACCAAAACGCAACTTTATTTAAAAAATCTACACACAACAAAAAAAGCAACGCGGTTTATGCTAAAAACCAATAAAATAGTCTTAGTAGGTGCTCAAAATATGGTGCACGCACACAATAATATTGAAATTTTTTGGTTAAAAAGTTTCTGTTTTTAGCAGGTAGCTTCAACATGGAAAAACCGCTTACTATAGCATGCTTGTACCATTGGCAAGGAGAAAACCCGTGCACATGCCCAAAGGCTCGCCCCGGGGGTGGGTGACTTATTTTTCGAAAAGAAGATGCCTATTAAAGATTTATTAAATTTTTTTAAAGAATGCTTTTTGATTGTACCTATTTTATTTTTTGGCTAAGGCCTCAAAACTATCTCAACGGCCCTGATACTCTTGCATTATTGGAAGGTGTACAACTTTGTGGGTTGTATAGTTAATACATTACACTTTGATGCAGTATGCAAGTTGTAAATCTGTTCCAATAGAAGCAATAAAAGACAAAAACGTTGAAAAATTGGGCAAAAAAATAGCACTTAAACAATGTTACCTAAAATATAACATGCAACCCAAAACACGAAATGTAACTTTTTGTAACTTTATAACTTTTTAAATGCTGACCTCACACCTGTGAAACTTTGTTTCCACGCTTTTTACGTTAATTGCAGCCAGCAAAAAATCGTGAATTTTGTGTCCAAATATCGTCCCGAGTGACAAGTGCATTGATACTAGGGCGGTATAATGGCTGAAACAATGTTTTATCCCATACCTTCCAAGAGATGCTGGATAAATTCTAAACGGATCCAAACTTTTAAACAAAATAATATCTCCGTCTAAATATATTCCCCCGTGTTTGATTAGGATCTGTAATCTTGCGACATCAGTTCTCTGCACATTACCGGGAACCTGCAATGATCAAAACTGATGTGAATAGAGACTTCAACGATCACTACGAATAATGACGGCTGAATACTCCATCTATATTCAGAGAACTGGTAGCCCCATGCCATCAGTTCACGAGCAAAGACTGATCCATAAACTTTTCGGGTAAGAGACTACGGATCAAAAAATACCTTATCTTGCGTTTTGTTAAGTATCAAAGAACTACTGTAATACATTAACATGTATAGCCAAAAAGTTAGAGGGGAGGGTGAGCCCCCTAAGCCTACAGGTTTTGAGAGGGGTAAGCGGGGCAAACGCCTTGGGCCCACGCAAGCGAAGGAGCCTTTTTTTAACAGGCCACTAACCAAGATCTAATGACATTTTTGTTTTTGGCCCGAGAATGCTCTCAAATTTTAAAAAGCTTTTGAAAAGGAATTTATTCAAAACAAACAACCAAGACCAGTCTCTACGAGACTGTGGCCAGAGGCATAAAGCAATTTGGTGTTCAAATATCCAAGATCGCCCTCTAGGGGCAGAATTGAATACTAACTGTTTTAGGAGTACTTGAATGATTTAGATAATTTTTAATGGTGGTTGCCCGTTTTTAACGATGAGGAGTTCGTTTATGCACTCAGATAAGTGGTAATTTCTGCCACTAGATGACAGTAGCATCATTTCTTTTAGTTTTGAATGAATACGCACTCTGCTGTACATGTGTGACTTTTCAAATGTTTTCATTTTGTCATCATTGATGGGAACACACATCACGATGGGTACTACCCAATCTATTGAAAGACAACAGACAACTTGTGCATTCAAAATTTCAGATACAAAAACTTGTCCATAACAAAGCTAAAAAAAGACCACGGCTCACTTTCAAAACACTAAAAACTTGCTGCTAGGATAGCTTGCTGCAAGATACAAGTTTAAGTGTGAGATATTTTTCATTAGCACACTTGTTATGCAGCTCCTCCATTGATTTCACTGCTCTTTCAGCGATCCAATTTTTTCATCAAACTTACAGTTGATGTTGCGACTTGGATAGTTCGATTCCCACCTGTATGTGGGAGTCATTTTCGATTCATTTAAAAGACTGCACTCCCATATTACATTGAAAATGAATTCATATTAGAAGATCCTTCAAGCCATTAGAGCTTTTTAACGATGGCAAGCCTAGCAAGTGACCGTGAGAAGACAAAAGTTGGTTCTGCTTTGCCATGAACTTATCGACCTAACTCCAACACATTGGGCTTTGTTGTTGACTAGCTTTGCAAGTGCTCATTAAAGACGTGCAGGATAGAGAAATTCTAGTTAAACTGCACCTCTTTGATATTGACATTGGATTTTTGTTTTGCAAGTTCTGAAGATTGTATCCTTTAGCTGGATGCCGCAACTAGGAATTCGGATGGAGTTTTGGCATTTTTTAACTTGCCGGGAGAATAATGTTGGTATCAAGTGATCATTTCTGGCCTTTTTGATTACTTAGAGGGACCCTTATGACATCTTAACCCATACCTGTATTATTTCCTTGACTTTTTCGTTTAAATGTTTTACCTTGAGAAGAATCGGTAGAAGTTAGATTTGTAATTTGTAATTCTTTTGAAAGTTGGGAATTATTTTTAGAAGGATGGTAGGTTGTTAGACTGCATTGATGAGACCATAAGAAGTTCGAAACGCGTCTGCAATGGCGAATGAATGGGATGTTTTATGGGCCTGTACTGATATAGTGAGGCTACCGGCAACGTTGTTGTGAGTTAGAACTTATAGGCTTGTCACTGGAAGTTTCTGTTTGTGGCTGGTCGCCTACTAATGGTAGGGAACCCCTTACAAAAGAAATAAAGTTGAAAAGTTTAGGATGGACAATGTAACAAAGAGTCTTTACAGTCTGCATTTAGTCTAGCCTGAATTGATTGTGCATACAAGGCTGACAAGATTATTTAGTTTTTGCCAACAACACTCACTATCAATCTAAAATTTGATTCTATGACGGTAGCCAAACACATTTATATGAAACTCTCATTGCAGGCAGCATTTGTTGAACCTACTGTAGATTTTGGCAAATTTTTGCACCTCTCCGCAGATGTTTAGAATTTACAAAAAGACATCTTTCATCACAGATTTAGCGTAGCTGTTTATGCAAATAATCCCAAAAAAACGTTTATTTTTCATTAGTTTATCAATAAACCGCTACAGAATAAATAGAAATGATGTTGCTGACATCTACTGTAGTGGCAGAAATTACCTCCTATCTGTGTGCATACACCAACTCCTCATCGTTAATATCTAAATCGCTCTAGTACTCTCCAAAACCGTTAATTTTCCATTCTTACGCTACAGGGCGATCTTGGATATTTGAACACCAAATTGCTTATATCTCTGGCCTTAATTGTCCGTTTTGAACAATTTTTTTCTAAAGCTGTTAATTGACAGGGAGCATCGTCTTCATCAGCTCATAAACACATAATTTGCTGCAATATTTTACAGTTAGCAAATGATGGCCAAGAAATGAAAAAAGGGGAGCAAAAAGTCATTTGCTGGCATAGGCGTAGCCAGGGGGGCCAAAGGGGCCATGGCCCCCTGAAAATATAAATCAAATTACAAATTATTGTTAACAAAATAAAAGTTTGAAACTTTTTGCGCCTCTGGTGTATTTAATCGTTGTTGACTTCGAACAGTTGTATTAGTGGGGGAAGGGAGATCGGGCGAGTTTTACAAATTGTTATGCTTCTAAATTTTATAAATATCGCCAAACGCCAAAGCTTTTTTGCAAGTCCCAAGCGGGTGATGTACAGACAACAAGCTATGGTAATTGGAAGAAATAAAAGTCCCGTTGAGTGCTCTGTTGTTATAGCACGATGCACAGTTGCACACTGCTGCAAAAACATTGCTTCTTTGATCAAAAAGTTAACGTACCGATGGAAGTATTTTCCTTAAAATTCTTTAACTGCGCGATGCGTCACAATTAAAGTTGAATCATATTCAAGCTTTTCTCCATAAAATTGTACCAAATCAATAAAACCGCATTTCTCAGTTTTGCGTAGAAATTTATATAATAGCGACGAGTGTAGATCACGATTCACGAATGACAAAATGTCGAATCGGGCCCCTAAACAGGTAAATAACTTTCAACAAGTAAAATGATGAACCGGTTATGCGTTCATACACAGTGCTCGAGTCGTAAAAACACTTATTGGAGATGGTACAACTTTTTACGCAGACGTAAGGAGGGATGGTCACTATACTCAGTACTTGCAAGGGAATGGTTTACGCCAAAATGCTTTATGGGGAGATGGTGTTGTTTTTCGGGGGGATGGTACCCTCCGCATCCCCTCTCAACTCGAGTACTGTTCACTCATGATAATAGATTAGTGTGTCTAGGTCAATAGCGTAGGCCTAGTGCCTAGGCGCACGCACTGCGCAAGGGAAGAGGAGCACGGTGCCATGGCCTCCCCTTGGCCCTGTAGTAATTTGCTAAAACCTAACTTTTAGACTAATTTCTCAAACTAATAATGGTCGCCGCCTCCTTTCACTTATTTATTAGCCAAGCTTCTGCTTTTAGACATAAATTAAGCAGCGAAAATATTTTTGCATTGTCCATAGTGACCGCACTCACTGCATACCTTTTTTCGATAAAAAAGTGTGCTAAAATGAGTGTTTTTTATGTGAAAGCCGTAAAAATTTGTGAACGGCTGGGGGCTATGCCCCCAGACCCCCTTATAGCCTCTGGCGGTTTGAAGTTTCACCTTCAGACTTTTCATTGTGCCTCCCTCCCCTTGCCAAATCCTGGGTTCGCCACTGGAGTACTATCTGACAACTGCTTAGTAAAAATTTACCAATAACTGCCCGTTTTCGAGAAAAAGTTAAAATTTTAGTATAATTTAGTATGCTGCATTGCTGCTATAAGTAAATGACGTCAGATTTAAAAGTTAAATAATTTGGCCCCCTTCTCAATTTTTTTCTGGCTACGCCCTTGTTAGCTGGGGAATATTCTTTAACAGCTTAAAAATCAACCCCCGCTTAGCTTTGTGTATAAAAATGCTCATCCTACATCAGGCTAATTTTTTTTTCGTGGTCATCACCCTACTGTCCACGTATGTTTATTGCCGACAGCTTGCAGAGTACAATACAAGCTAAAAATAAAAATAAAAGGTTTCATGTATTGACTGGGCAAGATATTTCCCAGTTGTGTTGACATTTCTTATCGCTCGATTTTGAAACAAGGAGCTCAATTATTAACTCACCGAGATATTTCCAAGTTGTGTTGGCATTTCATACTGTACGATATTGATACAAGGTATTTCAGCCATAGCTTTTTTCCAATACTTCCCTGTAAACAAGGTTTTCAATACAAATAACTATCATACTGTACAAATTAATGCATTGTCATCAAATTATATTCATAACTGATAATTTGAAAAAATTTTCCCAACAACCTTTAAAGTTATGATTATTATTTATAGACTTACAATACATTATTTTTACTTCAAAAACATTTTGAAAAACATGAACAAAACATTTTTCCGTTACATATTTGAAGCTGAACACAGTATTTGCTTAAATAGAAGCCGCCCTCGAATAGTAACCGCAGAAACTGATCAAAAAAACAAAACAATGGAAGCTGCCTTTTGATAGAAGCCGCAACGAGCAAAAACCGTTTCCTTACTGACACAAGAGAACAAAGTCAGGAAATCCAACGGTAAGCCAAAACAACTCAAACATTGTATGTTTTATTTTGACTGTTGTATCAATGGTCATTTTTAATCTCTTTCAATAATACTGATATCATTCAATTAAAGGCTGCAGTATTTTTGTTGCTTTAGTAGTTAACACGTCCTTCGTTTGGTTTTGATGAGCGTTTTACACAGATGAGACAGGAATAGCAGCTGTTGGATTAACGGTAGGGTAGCACGTGATGACCTACTTATGAGTGTTTAACAAAAGAGACAAGAGCATTGCAGCTGATTCAGTGTTTCCGTTTTCCCGTCACTTAGGGTGGATTAGCTTGAATTCTGACTGGACACCATTTTGAAGACGAAAACGTTCATATAAAAAAATTGAAACCGCCCTTGAATAAAAACCGCGCATGTGTAAAAATAAAGAATAGCAGCCGCGGCTTCTATTCGAGAAAATACAGGTATCTGGAACATTTATTACTTCTTGGTTTTCCCCACAACAGACATTTTAGCACCCAAATCAAGTGTTTTCGAGCCATAATCGATCATCAAATTAAAAAAAAATTAAAACACCATCATACACGCCTTATTACGCTGAGGCGTATGACGAGTGGCGGGGCTCATCTCAGCAGCTTAGCGCCTGGGCAACACAGCTGCGAAGAAACGTCGCAGCGGTGGTGAGCCGTTGGCGACACTGTGTCCTGTAATCGACTATGACAATGTTTATATCGATTTGCATGCTTTTTTGATAGCGTCTCGAGGATCTGCAAACTGCAAGTAAGTTGCAAGTTACCTTATATCTGTAAATGTTATTTTCGCAAGATTTTTTTGCATGCGAAAGGTTATCGTCACGATTATTCAGCCAAGAAGAAAATGATAAAACGTTCCATAAAATACTAGCGAGCAAGGGTGGAAACCTGGCTACTTAGCGTTAGAGTGTCAGTTTCGGTGTGTTAAAACCCAGATGTCAAGTTTCAGTTTTGGTTTGGTTTCACGGCTGTCGAAAAATAGGTTTCAGCTTCGGTTTCGGTTTTGTTTACGCACAGCTTCGATTTCTGGGTTTTAGTTTCGGTTTAAGTTTCATCCAAGAAAGCTATTTTATTTTGAATAGGAATTATTCAAATGCTCTACTTTTTGGCGTTTTTGTATTATTACGATGATAAGTAGCAGCTCAGATGGCCGAGTCAGGGGAGCAATTGCTTCAGAAACTGTCGACTTGGGTATAATTCCGAGTCCTGAAAGCAAAAACTCAAAAATTAATATTCACAGCTTCTCTATTTCACGCTCAGCATTAAAAGAACTGTACTGGTGGTAATGTTGGTGATGACAATTTTTAAAACCCAAAACCTTAAAAAATTTTGAACAGGTTTTAGTTTCAGTTTCGGTTTTGACGTTTCAAGAAAAAACGGTTTTGGTTTAAGTTTAGGTCTTCAAAAATTTGGATAAGTAGCTGTCAGTTTCAGTTTGGGTTTCCAAAATTTCCTTTAAAATCGGGTTTTCAGGTTTGGGTTTAGGTTTCGGTTTCCACCCTTGCTAGCGAGTACCAATGATTTTGTTCCGTTAATAATAGCTCATCACATTTTTTCAAAAACTTACAAGTTAGGTTCGAAACTTCTTTACAGTTTGCAAATTACTTCAACAGATGTGAAATCAAATCGCAAATTACAATTTTTTGTGCAAATGGCATCACAAATCAGCTCACACTTTACCCTGCCCATGAACTACAACCTATATACTGTATAAACCTGGCTTGTGTTAAGCATAAAAAAACAACTTTAGCAGCCGGTTATTTGTGTCTTTAGCAAGAAAAATATTCCATTGATCTTCCTTATTGGTAAATTGCTACTTATAAACTTCTCATGCCCTCATTATTTACGAGGAGAATTCTGCGGTCGCCCACAATTAATGTGAGTTTACCGATACGCGACTAGCAGCAATGCGACACGCGACAATTTTTTATCACATTTTGCTTATTTTATTTTTTAGCGATCACACGCGAAAATCTTCTTCATTCACTAACATTACAATAATTTTTGTCGCGTGTTGCCTGCCATTTGTCGCGTATGGGTAAAATAATCATAATCTTCCAAAAATTGATTGTAAAAAGGATTAAACTTCGTCTAGAATTAATACAATCCACGGCCAGCAAATATACTAACCAACAGGAAGAGAGTTGAAGTGATAAAAATCAATCCTTTCTGGTCGATGAACTGCTGCAGCTGATCTAATGGACAAGTAATTATAATATCGAAACGTACGTCCAGCGCCAAACCAAATGAAAAATATTACATCCGGAACTACGTATGGCTTCTCTTGTTCCGCTTTGTTTCGTGAATATTTTGGTCCGCACTGGATTTCTGAAAATGGTAATTCCTTGCATACCTTGTACGTTTGATTAGGATGCCTTTTATGACATTGCGAAGACTGAAGCGAAATATCGTTTGCTCGTGCTTGAGTTGAAACAGTGGTTGTAAATTCAATTTTCCAGTTATCAGTGTGTGAGTCTATCTTGAAGAAAAAAAAGCTTTCAGTTTCAAAGTTTATGCAGAAAAATACATAACCTATTGCCACAACTAACAGCAGCGCTAGCACAGGCTTGCTGCTAAAAAGGTTACATTTTTTTAAAGACATTTTTACCAAGCTACCTAAAAAATACAAAGTTTTAAATGCACTTCTTTTAACCTATGATAATGAAGACCCCCAAGACATAACGACGAGCCAATATACCAACAACTCCAAGCTGAAAGTTGTTGTGCACTTTACCTTAAACTTCTTTCGCATCAAAACTACCTTCTGCTGAAACTACTGAGTACGCAACTGCAATAATTGAATTGGTGCCAAACTTTCAAGAGCAAGGGTAGCACAACTTGTAGACACAACAAATGTCATCATTAAAAAGATATCCTCCGGTACAATCTCATACGAACGAAACTAAACGCTAAAAAAGCATTTTCAGTCTTATTACCGTCTACAAAAGAATTTGATTCAAAAGTATTTAAATCTCATAACGATCTGTTGAATAAGATTGAAGATGATTTTAGTTTAAACCAAATATTTCTAGTAAATAGAATTGCAGAAGCATATTGTAAAATTAGTTCAGTTCTTCTTTCAAGTGTTTTAAAAAACTATTCAAATTTTATAGACTTTTTCTCTTTTGCTTGGCTAAAAATACAAGAATAAACTAAATGTGGAACGAGTAACAATATTACAATTTTGCACCAGTAACCCACCCAAAAACATGTTTTTAGCTTACAAACCTAACTTCTAAAAACGTTTCAGCAAACTCATTGAAGGGTACAGGTTCTAAAAAATTATTAAAGTTTGAATTTGAAGTTTGAAATTAATGCAGAATTGTCTTCAAAAACAAACCCCATGTGTTTAGTTCTGCGTACGATCGTTCTTTGAAAACACATTCGGCCAACATCAGAAACAATTGTTTCCAATCAATCATAATACTTTTTCTGCGAAAGGAGCTACTGTCAGTGTAAGTTTTTACCATATCTCTTTTCTGAGTTTCGCTAGCTCATGATTAGCCGTTTTTATAAAGCTATAGCCGACCCAACGTACTAACCCCTAATTTACGGTTGCGAGGACACCTACTTGCTATTCAGCGATTTGTCCTAATTTTTCTGTAGGGTTTTGTTTTTACGCTCCAGTAAATAGTGTTCTATGCTTCGTAGTTCATCGTTATTTCTCTTCTTTACCGTTGTTCAACCCTTGTATTGTAATAGCGAAAACAACTTGTGAGGTTTATGACCCCTGACTAAAACCTAACAGCTTCATTATACGTAAAGGAGGCCCTAAGTTGTCACTGCATTTTTTTTTATTACGGGGCAGAGTTGGCGAACATTTTTGAGTGAATGGGTCACAAATGAGACCTTAATCTAAAAAAATACAAAGTGGCTCATGCGGCATAACATCTTTTCTGCTTACCAAAACATGCTAGTTTTCATCAAAGTCCCTAAAACTTTCACGGGCTTTGGTTTTCATAGCAGGCGATGGCAACTACACCATTAAAGTTAAATAAATAGACAGGCTGCTGCTAGGTTCTAAGCCAGTAAATTATATGGATATGCTAACAATCAAGAAAACAACGTGTTTGTTACATCACAAACGTTTAGCCGAGTTAGTCATAAATCAAGACATGACTTTGGTATCACATATAAAACTTTCGTAGGCCTGAATCTTTATTATTATTACTACTGGTGTTTTATTTTTTTACATTTTTTTCTCTGTCGAGCAGCTTGGAAACGGATGAACCATAGCAGGCCACCCATTGTTATGTTTCCTACCATAATACCATTACACCAAAGGCATAACGTATAATCACTGATCAATATTAGCTGTGATGCTTCTTTTGCTTGTTTGACCGTCGTTTTTATCGCCTTTTCTGTTTTGAAATTTCTGCTCCCGACCTGGGTGTGGCAACCAAATCCACTCTTTTTTTAATTCCCCTTCTTCCTGCGTGCCTTAAGCCGTGGTCACACGAGGCGAGTTACTTGCGCGAGTGACTCGCGCGAGCGACTCGAGCGAGCGACCAGCGCGAATAATCGCTCGCAAAAGTGGTCACACGGAGCGAGTTACAAGCGCGAGTTTCAACCAGAGAGTAACATTGCCGCGTGACAGTTACTAAGTAACCATTCGCGCCAACACTCCCGCCATTTAAACCAATGTTGTTTGGCGAATCTATACGATTTAAACCAGTGATTTTCAGCCTTTTTGAAGT
This sequence comes from Trididemnum miniatum, assembly GCA_964006365.1. Taxonomy (NCBI): domain Eukaryota; kingdom Metazoa; phylum Chordata; class Ascidiacea; order Aplousobranchia; family Didemnidae; genus Trididemnum; species Trididemnum miniatum. Next base: position 13,785,018 of record OZ023233.1, on the reverse strand, counting down.
CGCGGACTCCTTAAGTTAAGCAGTTTATAGTTGCGGACCCTACAAAAATCACCAAAATCAAGCGAAGACCAAGAATAAAGTCAACACGTCCGCACACGTTTAATCTTCTGGCCAAAATCAAGCGAAGACCAAAAAAAACTCAACACGTTCGCACACCTCCAATTTTCTGGCCAAAATCAAGCGAAGACCAAGAATAAAGTCAACACGTCCGCACACGTTTAATCTTTTGGCCAAAATCAAGCGAAGACCAAAAAAAAAGTCAGCACGTCCGCATACCTCCAATTTTTCGACCAAAATCAAGCGAAGACCAAAAAAAAGTCAGCACGTCCGCACACGTCCAATTTTCCGGCCAAAATCAAGCGAAGACCAAAAAAAGTCAACACGTCGTCCGCACACGTCCAATTTTCCGGCCAAAATCAAGCGGAGACCAAAACAAACTCAACACGTCCGCACACGTCCAATTAGTTAGTTAGTTAGTTGCATATTTATCCTCCTATCACGAGAAAGCGATCAATGCGCTATACGAGCTCGCTTAGGAGTTGCCAGCCATCTGTCTACCACACCAAGATGGGGGAATCCCGCTAAGTGCCTTTCCCAACGGCACAACAAGTAAACTTGCCGGCTTGTTCTCCACACTGTCCCTTTAATGCTGAGCGTCAAGCAGGGAAGCTGTGAATACCAATTTTAAAGTCATTGGTTTGACCCGACTCGGAATCAAACCCGAGTCTACAGCTCAAGAGACAGACGCTCTATACCACTCGGCCATCTGAGCTATTTTTCCGGCCAAAATCAAGCGAAGACCAAAAAAAAAGTCAACACGTCCGCACACCTCTAATTTTCCGGCCTAAATCAAGTGAAGACCAAAACAAACTCAACACGTCCGCGCACGTCCAATTTTCCCGCCGTAATCAAGTGAAGACGCACGTCCAATTTTACGCCCGAAATCAAGTGCAGAGCAGTGCAGTGCAGTGCAAAAAGAAGATGCTACTCGCGCGAGTAAAGTTGTACATGTTTAACTCTACTCGCGCGAGTAAATTTTCACGCGCGCGAGTGATTTTTTGTTGCGAGTAGGTGGTCACAAGGAAAAATTCTATCGCGCGAGTCACTCGCGCGAAGCTCGCCTCGTGTGACCACGGCTTTAACCTTGATAGTTTTGTTACCTCTTCCATTTCCTTGTGCAGTGTTGCATTTTCATCTCCAAAAAATTAATGAGTTTTGAATTTTAGCCTAAATTTGACAAACGTTGCTTGCACTTAACCAAAACCCGATTAACACTGCAACTTCAACTTAGAACACACTCGGTAAAAGTAACTGAACTCGAACTTGAACTCGCAAAATTAAAAATTAAGCAGTTATATAATTGAACTCGAGCTAGGTTTACAAATTTTTAGTAAAATCAAACTTGCACTCAATTAATACTTAACAGCCATGAAAACAGCAGTATTTTTTGAAGGTACACTTTACCTGTCCACCATTATAATGTATTTCAGCTTGGTTCTTACAGCAGCAATGTACGAGACAGTTATACAAAATAGCTGCATAATATTCTTTATTTAAGCTACACAGGCCTAATTTATACGTGAATTATGCATGGCTCAGTAGAAAGTCAATTTATGCGTGACTGACTCGTTGGAAAGGCAATAGCTGATAAGTGAATGCTTCAGGCAAAATTTGCTAGTAGGCATCGCTTAAAAACTTGTAGAATACAAATTTTAACGACTTATCCACAGATACCTCTGCTTTTTGTCTCTGAAACATTGTCGAAGTGAACACGCGACAAGAAATGAACTCTTAATTGGCCGTAGCTTTTCCGTTGTTGTTGTGTGGTTTTATGGCGCTTAAAAAAAGTGACGAAAATTGATGCCCCCTCCCTCAAAAAATTTCTGAATACGCCCTTGACATGAACCATTTTCAAAAGGCTTATTTACGCCTGTTTCCTAGTTTAAACGCCTTTGCATTAGTACTTTCTGGATCCGCTCCTGTATACAACGTATAATCAAATGTTAAGTCATTCTCATACCCCCCCCCCCCCCCCCCATTGCAAAATCCTGGCTACGCTAAGGGTGACTGCACTCACTGCATGCCTTTTTTTCGATATATAAGTGCATTAAAAAGAGTGTTTTTTTATGTGAAAATCGCAAAAATTCGTTGGTAGTGGGGGGCTATGCTGGGGGCTTCGCCCCCACGCCCCCGGTTATGTTCCCTCCCCCTTCGGCCAAATCCTGGGTACACCACTGCATTTGAGGGCGGCAATTTCTTGAACCGCCCCGGGCGGCAGAACCTCTAGCTACGCCACTGCGCAGTGGCGATTCTTGCACTCAAAAAGTGGGGGAGCCACTTTGGGGCCAAGAAAGATTGAGGTGGGGCCATTAAAAACTGTGTTTAAGAGAAAAAGAGTAAGTTCAAAGAGATTTGCAACCAAACTTAAAAAGCAAGCATATTGCAATATGACACACTATATGCAATATACATGTATTATTTACATTCACTACAACATAAGTTGGCAAAATGGTCAGAGCGTCTGTTTCTGGAGCGGTAAACTCAAGGTCTGACTCCGAGACAAGTCTTGCTGATTGCCTAGCCTAAAAATTAGTATTCATAGTTTTCCTGCTATAGGCTATACGTTCGACTTTGACTATAAAGGAATAGTATCGTCAACAAGCCGGCAAGTTTGCTTGTGATAACACCCTTGAAAAAGGCACTTAACGCAATTCCTCGTTTTCCTGCTATAGGCTATACGTTATAGGCTATAGTATAGGCTATAGTTATAGGCTATAGGCTATAGTATTCATAGTTTTCCTGCTATAGGCTATACGTTCGACTTTGACTATAAAGGAATAGTATCGTCAACAAGCCGGCAAGTTTGCTTGTGATAACACCCTTGAAAAAGGCACTTAACGCAATTCCTCCAACTTTAAGTGCAAACAGTTAAAAAATCCCTACTTTCTACCTCTCGTGGTGGCCCAGTCTGATTTTAGACATGCAAAAAGATCGTCGGGATCAAACGAAACGCATAACTGCACGACTTAGACAAAAATAAATATCTGTAGCTCAAATTTATACCGTAGAACAAAAGAGGAATAGGTCTACTACATCACTTGATATCCCCCACACCAAAAAACTTAATACAAAAAACATTAAAGAAGTGAAAGGTAAATACACGAACAATAACTGAAGATAAAAAATAATGCGAAACTTACAAATCGATAGTTTTAAGCACTCAACCAATCATTCAGCCGGATGGCTTTCCATTATTTAGTCATTAGTGTAACTTAATCCCACGATTATCATGTCTACTGTCAAATTCATCAACAAAATTATCAAGGTTGATACTCTCAGCGCGCGTGCTTTCAATTGATAGCAGTGCGATGTCGCTTAATTTTTCGTTGCTCATAGAATTTCTTAGAGATGTTTTTACTAATTTCATTTTTGAAAAATTCGTTCTCATGAAGCGCTGGTGACAGGAAGTGTTACTGCTATCAATATTTTGGTACAAGCATTTAAACGCAACCTTATAAGGTAATTATAATGACAAATATTGTTTTAAAATTGTGGGAGGTTGTGACTCTTTCATAAGGAGTTTTTTGACTTAGGGAAGTTCATGTTTTAAATCATCTTGATTTACTGAATAGGCAATAGCAAATGAATGTAAATCTTGATCTATTTAGTTTTTTATTCCTCTTCACCCATTACTAACGGCGCCTATTCGCTAGAGCGAACAACGTTTGCGCGACATACAATAAATCGAACACGGTAGAGCAAAAACTCAACGGAGCGATGACACAACAGAGCGATGTACTCAAACGCGAGCTCAAGCACACAATAGAGCGAACAGTAATAGAGCGACAAACAATAGATCGAATTCAATGATGGTACTGAACACGTACATCTCTATCCCGTTTTCAAACCCGCACATTAAATTGTATTTGCTTGACCACGAGATTACACCGTAACATACAAAGTTGTTTGCAACTCGCCGTAATCCATGATGAGCTGGTAGACTGGGTTCTATTCTCAGTCGGATCAAACCAAAGACTTTAAAAAACTGATATCTGCTGTTACACTTGCTAAACGCTCAGCAATTAAGTGTAGCGCGGAAAATGAAATAAACAGAGAATAAAAATACGTCTGTGAATTCTTGACAAAGTTTAGTCCTGGCGCTAAAGAACCTTAGTCAAGGGCGTTGGAAGTGCTTTTAAGTAGGGGGGGCTGAAATTTGTGTTACCATACCAACGTCTGAGGGGCTTCGCTCCCCAGACCCCCTCCTTGTTATCGCAACTTACGTCAAGCGTACCATGCACTTAAATTCAGTAAAAGTCACTTGAAGACAGCTTGATGAGCTCAAGCTTTCCTCTAGCTAGCATAGCACACAGTAGCCAGATCGACGTTTGTAAACGTGTAAACCTCCTATAAATGAACTTATTATCTGTTCACTAGCTCCTAGTTTCAGGCTGCTAGGCAGGAGCGTATATTTAAAAAGGAGGCATTGTGTCATCCCCCTCCTTTTTTGACTCTGCCTTTTAATAAAAAAGAACAAAACTAACGGTGCCAGGTGACTGAAATATGCCAAACTCTTTAGATGGTTTCTGTAGCATATAGTAAGGGCTGAGGGGCGGATCCAGGGGGTTAGGACTAGGATGAGAGGTATGCACCCTCCCACCTGCCATTTTCAAAAATGTTTTTAATGTATAAAATTTTCTGTAGTTTTGAATCTCTTCGATAGCGATAAGTCTTACGCTCTAATCAGTGGCGCAGCGAGAAATTTCAAAAGGAGGAGGAGCCATAATTTCCACATGTTTTAGGCGTATTTCTTTTTGGCAGAACAAATTTGAAGCTGATTGAGAAACAGAAAAGGCTTTGGGGGGTTCCGGGGGCATGCTCCCCCGGAAAATTTTTGAAAAGTTACATGCTGTAATGGCTGTTTTAGTGCTTTTTGAATAATTTTCAGGCAAATTTTGTTTAAATTTTTTGACCCTAATTCTGAGTGCTTCGCCAAATATGATGCATTTTGTCCGCACATTTTCGGTTGTGCGTGCTAGGCGTAATGCTATCAAAGAGGTTCGAAATTGTGGAAAAATTGTATACATCAAAAGCATTTTTGAAAATGGCTGGTGGGAGGATGCATACTCCTCATTCTACCCTCCTGGATCCGGAAGGTCTGAGGGGCCGAGGGCAGTTGCATGTATCCTACAGGAGCGGCACTGCCCTGCTCATAAAATTGTGTCATTGCTTCAAACGACAAAGAACAAAATTTAGGAAACAACGCTACGTAATTCTTGTTATTATGACAATTACAAAACCATATTATCAATGACAAAATATCGAGCACTTCGAAATAAATATCAAAAAAGAAAGTAAATATGACGTCACTTGAGGCTCAATGGGGGAGAGGTTTGTAACCCCCAACCCCCCTCTCGTGGCAACGCCACTGAGTTGCCCCCCAATAATTTTTTGGCCATTTTTCTAAATCGCACAAATCTGTTGACATTTTTTTAAGGCTGTACTCCTCCTAACCTCCCCCCCCCCCAGTTCAAAATATTTTGTTCAGGTCCAAAATTTTTTGTTAAAGTGTTTATCATTTCCACACCAATTGCTTGTTTGGTCAAAATTGCCGATATATGGGCAATGAAGCAGGGTCAACTCTGCCTCGTCTACCAAGGCGAAGATTGTCTCGACAAAATTGCTAATATATCAGGCTGAGTTGCCAGAGCGATATCATAAAGGATATGAAGCAGAGCCTCAAATACATGACTTCATAATAAACAGACAAAAACGTTTGGTTATTCGACAAACCGCAATAAAATAAGGGCATAAGACGGTAATAAATTTTCCTTTTAGCCACAAGCCAGAAATTACGTTAAAATGGAGGAAGATTTAGCATCAAAGTCAAAGAAGTTTTTTAAAACTATGCGATTAATCTGAAGTTGAGAGAGAGTGTACTAAATGAAGGAAGACTTATTTTAGATCTAGATAATCCGCTTCGACAGAGTCAGCACAAAGATCCTTTTTTACACTGAAAAAAAATCAAAACTTGTAGGAGCTATCGAAGTTAAGAAGAGGGTTTTTCTTCGCTGGCAACAACCATTATTGAAATGAATAGACTTCAGGAGTTGTGACAAAAAAGTGACTTTTACCACAAAGTCGTAGATGTTTTTGTTCAAACTGATAAGAGAAATTACAACCTCTTATGTTCATGTCTGTTGAAACACATTACACGAAAACATAGATGTGGCTGAACTTGTTGATGTATTTGCCTCTACGGCCCATCGTCAAACGGAATCATAGTCATTCTGAGTATTTTTTTTTTCTTTCGTTGATTTCGTTAACATTTTCCTTCAACATTTACTAGCGTAACTTTACACGAGTAGATTGGAAGCAGGAGCATATTTAAGGGAGGGGCATTGCGCCATGCCCCCTCCCTTTGACTTGGCCTTTTAGTAAAAAAGAACAAAATTAATGGTGCCAAGTGACTGAAATATACCAGACTCTTTTGATGGTTTCTATAGGAATAAACCTTACGCCGTAAGCACGCATTATCGAAAATGTGCGAACAAAATGCATCATACTTAGCGAAGCACTCAGAATTAGGGTCAAAAAATTTAACCAAAATTTGCCTGAAAATTATTCAAAAAGCACTAAAATAGCCATTACATAATGTAACTTTTCAAAATTTTTCCGCGGGAGCCTGCCCCCGGACCCCCCTAGAGCTTTACTTGTTTCTCAATCAGCTTCAAATTTGTTCTGCCGAAAAAATAATACGCTTGAAAATAGGAATTTCGTCACTACGCCAGTGATTGGAAGTTTTCACTACTGTACTTTTAGTTAATAAATTAATAAGAATTTTTTGATTACTCAAATATTGCTGTTATAGACCTACGGCTACTATATGCCGCCCGCATAAATTTTGAATGAAGCCCTTGCGCTGAAAAGTTTGCTCATCGCTGGCCTATTTTTTTCTGCGGGCGCCACTGAATGCAGGCATGCCAGATCGATTTTGGAAGTGTATCAAATCGAAAACGTTTTAGCTAGTTTTGTTAAGAAACTCGCTCAGATTTATGTTAAACGTTCTTCTGTAAGCTTCTTTTGTCAGTCAGCTCGAGTTTTCACAAGTTATTTGCAACTCTGCATTATTTTGAAGAATTCACAAAGCTTCGAACTTTTCTTTGAAAATTTATGAAGATTAACGTCGCCCGTTACTGATACCTCTGTCGCAACTAAAAAGACGAATGCCCACAGTCGAAAGAGCAAGCTACTGTATATCTTCAATCACTACTTGAAACAAGCGACTCAAACGAATCCTGAACTGTCCTTTTTAAAGAACATTTTTTTTTCATTGAAACAAATCAGGGCATCGAACCGAGCTAGAACGTAAACCGAACCCCCGCATTAACCGTTTCCTTTCATTGAACCCAAACCGAATCGCAACCTTTATAATTTAGTAGACGTAAACGCAACCGGAATCTGGATCCAAGGACATCAAAATTCTTGAATCTTAACCGGATTTGAACCGTTCAAATAATTTTCGCCTAACCTAAACCCAGGCCGCAGTGTCTTTTTTGGGCTGCGCGAGTAATAGTAGGCCTACAAGGATAAGCGATCCGTTTCTGATGGTTTTGTTTCATTTGTATATGCGCGTTTGTGTTGCAATCCTACGTCATAATGCTGAAAGTTCTTGTATGAGGGCGAGAGTAACGCTGCAACCAACAACGGTGATGCACGCACGCTATTTTTTTTTTTTTTTTTCGTTAACTTTTTTTATTTACCATGACACAAAATAGCGCAGGAGGGAAGCAGCTACCGAATGCAACAACTTACGCCATGATATAAAAACACATTAACTAACGTATCACACACAGGTTTAAAACAACACAGTGGGCACACCTTTCAACGATATTAGTGCTTCATTACTTTGTGAAATTGATTGATCTAAGAGTAAATGCGCAGATCAGCTTAAATACATTTAATATTTTTGAAAAAAATGCGCCTGTAGCTGCGTACCAGTACGTAAGTCAAATTCACGGTTTCAGATTCTTCAACCCAAACCGAACTTGAACCTTTGAATTTTTCCTTTTGTGAAGCTAAACTGAACCGAACTCAATTAGTCAAAGTCTTTTTAATTTTAACCGGAACTAAACCTGCAAACTCAAACGAGTAAACCTGAAACGGAGGTAAACCGCTAAGAATAACTTTTGCGGAACCTGAACCTAAACCGGAGCGATGTTTCAAGCGGTTCGATGCCCTGAAACGAAGCAGAGTTGAATCAGATAAATAATTTTTGAATCTTATAATGTTTCGTTGAAACGAAGTACAAACTGAGAACTGCAATAAAACCCCGAAAGCTCAAAACCTAGATACGCTTCAAACCTGAATCGATCAAACTGAATTGCAATTAATAAAAATCTTGCCTGAACCAACTCCGCAGCGATATTTATTACAGTTCGACTACCTGACGCAGCTGAAACAAAAAGTACGACGGTATAAGACAGCTAAAGACATCAGTTCTAATTGGTTTCATTCAAACGGCTTAAAATGCGCAGCACAACTTCTATAGTTAAGCCAAAGGATACAAAGCGGAAAAGAATGAATTATCACAATACAATGAAGACACTAATCAGAGAAGAGGTTCTCCTGTACAATGACGAGAAATCAACAACATCATTGTAACATCATTGTAATATTATTGTATTATATATTATATATATAGTATTATATATTATATTATTGTAATATCATCATTGTAATATAGTAACATCTTTGTGCCTTAGAATCAAAAAGCCATCTACGTCAGTAATACTTCGTGACATTGTGGACAGGTTAAGAGCGTTCGCCTTGGAAGCTGGTAGACTGGGTTCTATTCTCAGTCGGGTCAAACCAAAGATTTTAAAACTGGTATCTGCTGTTACACTTGCTAAACGCTCAGCAATTAAGTGTAGCGCGGAGGATGAAATAAACAGAGAACAAAAACACGTCGGTGAATTTTTGACAAAATTTAGTCCTGGTCCTAAAGGACCTTAGTAGTTATAAAGTGCCATAAAACCACGCAACATTTCAACAAAAAATCGATTTATTAAGCCCATGCAGAGCTTCTTTGACTGACGTTTAGGCAGTGGGAAAATGAGCTGGCAGTTTTTCTCGGTGTGTCCTTTAAAAAATCATTTTGCAGGATTTTCCCAATTTAAAGCATTAGACAGCTGGACTGGGTGTCTGGGCTGCTTTTTTCGCAAGAAAGAGATTGCAGCCGAACAAGCACATTTTTCAACAGGCTGCGCAGTGCGCAGTGTAACCGATGTGATGGCCCAGTTAATATGTATTTCAAACTTATGCGTAAAATGTTACACGTCTGCTTGATTTTGTTGGCTAAAAATCTACTGTTGATTCTTTAAGGGGATGTCATAAGTTTGTCATTTAAATTTAATTTCTCTAAAATCGAAGAAACTTTACCTTTAAAACCTTGAAGTTACAGTCCCGCAAATTCACGTTTTCTACACAACCGCAGTACTGGCTGGCAGAAGCAAGCCAGTTTGAGTGTACAGTTTAAGTCTTTTTGGGAGCTTATTTTATCCGAAAGGTGTTTTTAGCGTGGTAAAGAAGAGTGACAATTGAGTAGCTGCATTTGTAATATTTACTGGACACAGCTAGGGCGTAGCGAGAAACGTTAAAAGGGGACCATAATTTCCACATTTCTGTTAGGCGTATTATTTTTTGGCAGAGCAAATTTGAAGCTGATTGAGAAACAAGCAAAGCTCTAGGGGGGTCCGGGGGCAGGCTCCCCCGGAAAAATTTTGAAAAGTTACATGCTGAAATGGCTATTTTAGTGCTTTTTGAATAATTTTCAGGCAAATTTTGGTTAAATTTTTTGACCCTAATTCTGAGTGCTTCGCCAAATATGATGCATTTTGTTCGCACATTTTCGATAATGCGTGCTTATGGCGTAACGCTTAGGCCTATAGCTATCAAAGAGGTTCGAAATTTTGAAAAAAATGGATAGGCTACATTAAAAGCATTTTTGAAAATGGCTGGTGGGAGGATGCATACCTCTAAAATAAAATATGTTAAAATAACCGAGGTAATTTTTAAATTATATTGAACTGAAAATTTAACAGTAGTTGAGGGAGACTGCGAAGTGAGCTTCCACTCTTCGAGTCAGCAGCCACCTGTTACATATGTCAAATGCGATCGGCTTCAGCCGCGAATCGAACCCGCCACGTAGGTTCTGTCACTTGCGCGCGGTACCGCTAGGCCATGCTGCTGATGTCTTTACACAAAATGCGATTGCAGTTATCAACAGCAGTTGCACCAATTTCACACTTAGCTGATCTTTGCATAGTTGTAATTTAGCTGGCATTTTTAGACCTTTATCTCTTTGGCTTTCTTAACCACACTAAAACTGGGCTTTTTTGAGACCTTAGCTGCCTTTGTCATTGCTATTCAACTTCATGTAGGCTAGTACCGGTATGGTACCAAGTTCTAGCGGTTGCACCATCATAACTAATAAAAACTTATTTAAGTTGGTTTCTAAAACTAGCTGACCGTCTGACGTATAACCAAAGATTCCATCAATCTGGAGCCCAAAATAAGGACGACTGGAAAAATAATAATTAAACTGCCTGGGTATTATTCAGCTAAAGATACACATACAACACCTTCCCTTAACGAGTCTATGTTCCCATCTACTGTATAACCTAGACAGCCTGAAATGCTAACAATGCTTCTTTGCTTCATGCCTGTCTAGTGTCTATGCCTTGCTTCTTTGAGTTCCAAATAGACATTTTATCTGTATTGCCATTTTTATTTCTATAACCTTTATCTGTATTTGCCATTTCTATATCTGTTATTGCCAGTTCTATGGCTAAAAAATTTTTTTTCTTCTTTTTAATCTTATTCTTATCTACATCCACTTGATGAGCCCAAATAAGGCGAAACCGGTCGTGGATTGATATTTCAATCCACATCACTACCATTTTTGTAGTGATTTTCATCTTTTTAAATTTTTACCTTATTTGACATTTTTTCCAAATTTTGTGATTTTACCACTTGTTTGTTCACCTTCATTTCCTGTAGTGACGTTTGATTTGAAGATTTTCCTAAAATCTCTAGTCTCATAAACTAGAATCCAATGGTGCATCATTTTTATGAAATTCCAATTCTTAAAAACACTCTCTGGTTCCACAGCGCAAGCGTTTACCGGACTACCGGCAAATGTTTTACCTAAAATCGTTTTAACACTTGAACTACTGGCTGTTTTTGGGCGCCATTAAGTGTCACAATAATAAATTAAATTTTATGACAAACGGTCCAGCACAGAGTGAGATGACATGGGAAAAAGCAGGCGAAAAATATCCAAGAAAATCATCAATCTATTTGGCAAAAACCGCTAGGCTACTTTAGAGAACAATAACACAGCCCTACAAAAAAATATTTTTTTCTTTTTGCCATTGATATTTCAACGGTTTTAGGGTATATCAGATGCACTGATTTCGGAAATGGCCTTATTTTTGTTGAATTGGCTCTAATGTTTGAGATATAGCCATTACTCTAATTCATAAATGACGGCAAAATATATTACAGATAAGAGCTGTTTGTGTTGACAAAAAGATTTTGTTTCGTGATAAAAAACCAATGGTTACAATCTTTAGAAAGCTATTTCATCGCATAATACCTCAATTGGTTCTTTCTTGCTTTCTCCAAGATCTTTGCATCTTTTATAAATAAAATGGCGTGCAAAACTGCACGTTACCTTTTTCATTTTGGTGCATCTCCCATGCATTCATTTGTAACACAGTGTGCAACACAGTGAGTTAGACACTACCTTTTTTCGGCACATTCCACAAGGCTCGATTTTGCTAAGTGCAATTGCATTTTCTGTACCGCTCACCATCATCTTAGACTTTCCTATATTCACTTTTAATCCCTTGCCTTCCACTTTCCAATGCACTTTTCCGCCTGTGGAACCTCGTTCTTAACCCTAGAGTGCATGGAGGGGTCTGTGAGACTCTTTACGGTGTTCCGCCTTGCGTAGCTCCTACAGTTTTCGATCAATTAACCCCAAATTTTCTGACTTTTATGTTTTGGGCTGAACTTGTGGACTATAAAATCTCAAAACAAAGCAATTTCAGGAAATAAAAAATTGCGCTTATTACCAATGATGGAATACTGTACTCGTACTCGAGTACAGCTTTTCTGAGTACTCGTACTCAAAACTTTTAATCTCAAAAAGTACTCGTACTCGAACCTGAAAGTACTCGGACTCGGTCAAAAAATCAGTCAAGTACACTAGTTCTTTGATATTTTTTCTCCGAAATGTCACGATCGTGGCTTCATTTAAATAAAGGTTGTTGCGATTTTTAAGGTATTCCCCAACCTCCGGACATTTGCTGACTTATTTCGGTTTCTGTTTTTTCACCAAAATAAGTGATTTAGGCTAAGTGAAAGTGACCCAAGACTTCTGCCGTTTTCAAGAAGAATACAACGCAGCCAAATTTTCGATTTTTTTCTATTTTATTGCAAACATTTGATGTTTAGCGTCTATTCTTCATTAAACGTAAAAATCGAATTTCTATCGCATGTAGTTTTTGAGATATTTGCTAAATGAAATGGAAAAATACAACGTCGTGTTTTATTATTGATTTTAAAGTGTAAAGTTTAACTGCGAAAAATCAAAACGTACTCGGTACTCGTACTCGAGCTTGTAATACTCGTACTCGAAGCCAACCACCAGTACTCGTACTCGAAGATTCTCATGGCAAGTACTCGGTACTCGAAGGTTGAGTACTCGACTCCATCACTGCCTATTACATTACTGCATGACGAGGGTCTCTCAGACTCCTACGCATTTCTTACGAAAAAACTGCGACTTCTTCCACGAAACGTGTTGGATTTCCATATTTATTCATGAAAATGAATAGCCATTGTCACAACCAGGGCCGGCGCTAAGGGAGGAAGCAGGGGGACTGGCCCCCCCAATCAATTAGCTTACTCGTTTGAAAATTGTGGCTTTTGTGTTTAATTTCAAACTTGGTACTTTCTCGATAAACGCTTGATCCCCCGAAATCGGCTGTTTTGGCGTCGGCTCTAGTCACAACAGTGTCTAATTGCATTATTTAAATATTTTAAAACACCCCACGAGAAGCAGTTTCAAATAATACGAACAGGGCAATTAGAAAAGATTGCCATAAGTGAGCTTTCTCTGTATTCTATGCAGAAAAAACGGCCAAATCGATTAAACTGTTATATAATAGTGAGCCAGGGCAGATTGAAAATGATGAGCCTGCTAGTGAAAACAGCAACTCGTGACTGTTGTAAATATTTTTGCATTGTCGTACGCTATATGCCTAATAGTGACTGTACTCACTGCAAGTACCGAAATGCCCTTTTTCGATAAGAAAGTTTTTTTATGTGAAAACCGTAAATCCCCTTGGCGGCTGGGGACTCTGCTCCTAGACCCCCTTGCCACCGGCGGCTGGGACTTCGCCCCCAGCGATGTCCTCCTCCTTTGTAAAATCGTGGGGCCACACTGATTGCGCATAATGTCCATAATTAAGGAGCGGTTGGAGGTATCGAAATAAATTTCAATTTATTATCCAAAATTTGAGGTGTCGCGGCATATTTTGGTATCTTTTCCTAACTTCCTTTTTTCGTAATGTTACTCAATGCTAAATACGGCTTTTACAAAGGTTGTGATTAGTACTTGTTTAAGTTATTACTCGGGCCCCTCCAAATTTTTTGGCTGCACGACGCCTCTGGTACCGTGAGCGAAAAATGTACCAGCAGTAGCATAACCAAGAGAAGTTGCGCTACTTGTTTTCGATAGCTGCCATATTCAATTTATTCATGGGTTGTTGCACAAACGTCAGTCCCTTCTAAAAAAGTGCGCACTCGCCAAAGTTTCTGCGCACACAGACTACAAAAAATTAGAGGGAACATTGTTGCTAACCTTTCGAAAAATAATAACTTGCTTGTCATCACAAGTTTTTCACGACTTGTTAATCAAAAACCTTCTAGCCTAGTCATGGACCTGCTAATTTATTTCTCCAAAACAGCAGCATATTCTTAGTCGCAGTCGCACCAGGCTGAGCAGAATAAAACGAGGCTTTCTTTTTTTTTGACATACGCGGGCTCAGGGCCGAAACTAGGGAATGCGGGGCCCCCCGAAATCATCCTTCGGGGCCCCTAAAAATTTTTTTTCTTGGATGGTGATACAAAAGAGCGAGCCCCGAAGGGGTGATGCCAAGCTAGGGGGGTTTGGTGGCATGCACCCCAGAAAATTTTGCGGAGTTTGACCTTATTTTGGAGGTTTTTTGTACGTTTTGAGCCTTTAAAATTCCTCAGTTTTAACAAGGTTTAATACAGTAGTCTTGTTTACTAGGTCCCTTCCAAACCCACTAAAATACTGCTGCAAGAGCATGCCGCAGGACCCCCTAGAGTCTTTTTCATGCTCAATACACTTCAAAATGTTTCGCAGGGAAAAACTACGCTTGAAATATGTGTCAAAATTTGGTGCCCCTCCATGAAAATGTTTCTGAATACGCCGCAGACATGAAAACATTTTTCAAAGTACTCATTTACGTCTTTTTTGGGTCTAACGTCTAAGTATTTAGTTAATATTCAAAATTTCATCTTCCTCACCAAAATTTTGTGGATCGGCTCCAGGCTTTTAGTACCATATATGCAAATTTTACAGCTTTTTTTAGGGGTTTGCTATTCTGTGTTTCAATCAATATTTAATTAGCCGTTTGTTTCGATGTCTTCAGCAAAGAAACGAACGATTGCAGATGCTTTTCGTTGTTCGTTACTGCTGATACACAATTTTTTCGTTTTTCTATGACCAAAAAGCTGTGCGGCCCGCTTGCTCAATGGTACGTGACAAAGTGGCCTGCGATAGCAACTAGGTTCGTCACCCTGAATACCGTGATATAGCCTACAGCTTTGTAGTGTATATCGTACTGCTAGACCATCCACATATACATAGTAGTTTCCACTATATTTTCATTCAAACAAATGTGCAAATCAAATTTTAGTCTCCTATACATTCGAATACTAGTACATGTCGCAATAACTAGGTTTGCCATGCAAATCTGCAAGTCTAAAGCAATCGAAGAACTGCAACCATATAGTCACACTGTATCATATATGATACACTTCTGAAAAAACTTCTTGTCTAGTTTAGAACACGTGAAATAAAGTTGCTTGGCATGTCAAACTACTGTAATCAACCATTTCCAACAAACATTTCAATTACTAAAAAAAGTGAAAAACATTACTCCTTGTACCAATAATCCGCGTCACTTTCTGTCTGAAAAAATTTTTCACTTTCACCCAGCTTTAGATTCTTCTGCCTTGGCCCAAACACTGAATTACCTGTCACGAGACTCAATTTCCAAAGGTTTATTGCTTTGAGATCACACGCAGTTCAAAGAACCGTGAAAAAAGTTCAATTTGGGTGGAGAGCGCTAACAAAATTGTATCATATATGATACATCATAATTCAAAGGGCTAGGGTTAAATCCTCCAAAATTTTGCTCATCAGCGTACAAAAACGTCCTTCAATAATTATGATTCTTTTCATGCATCTTTCGTCACAACACCAACCACAATAGCAAATATTAGTGGTGATAGCGCAGACCCTTGATGCACACCAACACTCACCCCATATTCTTCCAACAACCCTGATCCCACTCTGACATTCGTCCTTAAATTGCCATATAAACTCATCACTGCTTGCACCAACACTTCTGGCAATTCTTTCTTTCTTAGTGCCCATTCCACCACTTTTGTAGGGACCCTATCAAATGCTTTTTCCAAGTCTGCAAAACACATGCACACTGCACAGCTTTTTCTCTTTTCCGCGGAATTCCTCTCGTATCCTTCGCAAAATAAACAACGCATGAGTTGAGCCTTTCCCAGGCATAAAGCCAAATTGCATAATATCATCTATCGCTACCAATCCTCTTATTCTGTTCTCCAGCACTCTCTCCACTGTCTTCATTGCGTGCTCCAGCAGCTTTACTTCTCTGTTTGCTCGACAATCCATCACATCCCCCTTTCCTGAGATTAGAACAATAACACTCGTTTTGCATTCATCTGGCCATTCTTCACCATCCAGTATTCTCTGACAAAGCTTTATTATAACACCGAACTTTCCACTCGCCATTATCATATCCGTATTTACCTCTGAAGGTCCAGGTGCTTTTCCCAATTTCATCTTATTCATAGCCTTCATCACATCCTCTTAAGTTACTCCTTCTACTGGTCCTTCAACCATGTCTGCTTCTGCCATCTGATCCCATTCCTTTTCCACATTCAAGATATTTTCCATGAGTTCCTTCCATAATTTCCCTCAATCTTTCTCATTAACTACAATTATCCCATCTTTGTTCTTCATGCCTCCTCCACCATGCATGTTCTTTCCTCCTCAATAACTCCCTGGCATGCTTGTCACCTGCAAAGATTTGTAAGTTTCTTGGCATTGCGCAGCAGGGTGGATCTAGAAACTCGTTTTAAAAGGGCGATGCCTAAAAAATCATCCATCGTTTGAAATTCATCAAATTTTCCAGAAAATTTAGAGAAATGTTGTTGTTTTAGGGTGCTATCGCTCCCACTGTCCTCCTGGATCCGCCATTGGGGCGCAGTTTGTTATTATGAATAACTGAAGCTTGATAAGGCGAAGTTTGAACCTTGCATTGTTTAGCAACCTGTTTCTCGCAAGTGGTATCTAGTTAAGACGTGTATGTCATAAAAATTTCCATTTCTGCCTTAAATACTTTGTATAGCCTACTTGCATCATACTCAGGATTTATTGACAGCAAGTAACATGATTCTGCTATTGCATGGAAAATGGCATTAACGGATGTTTTAAAAATGCAATAGACAAAGCCGAAAAGCCAGAACGGGCAACAAAAAAAACGTCAATATGGCTAGTGTTGTAATAGTATATCGACATTTTGTAACTTCAAATCTTCAAAAATAGGAGAAAATTCTTGTCAAGATTAGACATTATTTGCCACCAGTTTCATCAATGAGTGTATCCTTTTTCTTACTGCATTAAGCAAAGAGGATTGAAGCTTACAGCATTGCTTAAAATACGCATAAACGGATAGCAATGCTATTTTTCTACGTAAGCAATATTTGTTTCTCCAAAACTAAAGCCAATTCAGCAAAAATAAGGCCATTTTTGGAATCAGCGCATCTGATATACCCTATGAAATATCTTCGGCTGCATTTTGTGTGTTGACCAGTGAAATTATTGAAGTTTAGAGTAGGTCTTACTTAAAGTTAAATATGTCATAAACATTAACTTTTAGCGATCCGTTTGACGAACCAATTTTGACCCACTTTGCTTGCGGAGTCACACACCCCTAATGCTTTTGTGCAAAAACCATGGTACACCTACAATCTTCTAACACACCTACCATGTGCGACCTCATTTGAAGCAAGACGCATGAAATAGGAAGTTATTATTGTTGCTATAACTTATATTTCATAAAACGTGTATTTTTGAGAGCAGAAAATTATGCTTTCGTTTATTCAACAGATCAAAAAAAATCGTTTACATGCAAGCGATTTTGCCTGCAGTAGCCTACATTTCAAATAAGAGCGGCGCAAATGGGGTCCAGCATTATTAAACCCCCCTCTTCTCCCCCCTCCTCCCCCCGTCAGCACCTTTTTACACTCACGCACACAAACAAAATAATGTTGCGTTGTAACACGTATTAAAATCATTTCCAAGTAAAAAAAAAGCCGCGGTGTTCAGGGCGGGGCCTCTGACCAGGACTGGCCCTCTCGGCCGCGGTGTTTGGGGGGCGGTTCCGCCAGCCCTGGTTTGGATTCTATCATAGTTGCCGAGTACTGATAACGTGACATTGTTTATAAGCTGCACAACTATCTTCTAGTGCTGTATCGGTTGGTCTATTGCCAGCCATTTACTTTTTGGTGCTGGAACCCCCACGCCTAGCGCCATACCTGCTGTAGTCTGCTTGATCAAGCATTAATTTCAAGTTGTAGAACCTAGTGAGATCTGATAGCTAGGTTATGGAAAATGAAGGCGAAGCGCATGTTTCCTTACCACTGGCAGTGACTACTATTCGTAATACCAAATTGCGGGGTTTCTGGGTATAATTTAGTACGAAAACCAGTGCCGAAACTAGCGCCCCCCGAACCCCCCAACCGGGGGGGGGGCGCTCAAAAAGGGGCCCCATAAATAGTCAGTACGTAGTACTATTTAATCAACGTATGATAGAGGTGCCTTAAATAAGCCTATTCTAATATTCAATATATTTTTTGTCTTAACTCGCGCGATGTGGGGCCCCCATACCATATTTATGTTTTTGGCCATGAAGGACCCCTGCAAATTTTTCGAAAAATAACAGTCGCAAAACTAGCAAACAAACGTTTAGTGGCATACCAAGGACCAGGGGCGGATCCAGGGTCCACCCCTCACCAGCCATTTTCAACAATGCTTTGGATAAATAAAGTTTTTCTATAATTTCGAACCTTTTCATAACCATGGGTGCAAATCCATGGAGGGATGTATCCCCCCAATAATCCGGCAGCATCCCCCTCAATATTTTCATGTCCCAAAACTGGGCATCAGCGACGGTTTTTTTTTGGTCTGTTTTTTTTTGGTCTTCACTTCATTTTGGGCAAAAAATTGGACATCTGCATACGTGTCAATTTTGCTAAATCATCCCCCCCAATATCAAAAAATGGTCAATTTTGCTAAATCATCTCCCCCAATGCTCAACATAGATTTGCACCCCTGTTCATAACAATAAACCTTAGTCGCCTTAAGCACGCATAATCGAAACTGTGCTTACAAAATGCATCATATTTGATGAAGCACTCAAAGGTAGAGGCCAAAAATATGAACAAACTTTGCCCGAAAATTGTTCGAAAAGCGCTAAAATGACCATTACAGTATGCAAATTTTCAAAAATTTCTCGGAGGAGCATGCCCCCGGACCCCCCTAAAGTCGTTTTTGTTACTTACTTAAGTTGCTTAAAATAACTCTGCCGGGGGGAAATTGCGCTTGAAAAAGTGACGAAATTTGGTGTCCTATCCCTGAAAAAAATTCTGAATACGCCCCTGACATGAAACATTTTGAAAGGGCTTATTTTCGCCCGTTTCCGGGTCTACACGTCTTTGTATTTAGTTAACATTCAACCTAATTTGAAATCACACCCCCCCACCAAAACTTTCTGGATCCGCTCCTGCCAAGGGCTACTCATCCTTAAGTGAAAGGTGCAATAATAAGTCTTAAAAACGTTTTTACGTCGCATAGATAGCGAAATGTTAGAGTAGGGTTTGCTTGCAGCATTATTTTAATGGGTTTGGAAGGGACCTAGACTAAACCTTGTTAAAACTGAGGAATTTTAAAGGCTCAAAACGCACAAAAAGCCTCCAAAATAAGGTCAAATTCCGCAAAATTTTCTGGGGGGCATGCCCCCAGACCACCCTAGCTTGGCATCGCCCCTCCGGGGATCGCTCTTTTGCATCACCATCCAAGAAAAAATTTTTAGGGGGCCCCGAAAGATGATTTCGGGGGGGGGGGGGGAGCGCATTGCCTAGTTTCGGCCCTAACGAAAACTATAGTGCTAGTACCAGCACCGACACCAGTTCAGACACACAAAAATTTCAACCAACATATTTTGTTCCTGACTCATTTTTTGTTCTAAAAAATAAAGGATCATCTCAGGGCAATTGGATATTTACATGTCAACGCTGCTTTTACGAAGAAATCAGTGCCAGCTATAAATCCATGGCCAATCTTAGAACTCATGTTAAAAAAAACACAATGGCTGAATGCCAAGTTTTGACAAAAACTTTGCCAAGAAAGTGACTCTAGAAAGTCGAGTAAGGTTTTACTTATATCGTAGAGCGAGACAGCGCTGTTTCTGGCTATTAGCTTTCATCCGGTAGGCCAGGAAGGACATTACTTTTTAGTTGTTTTACTTATATCTCAAGGACGTAAGGGCTGTTAAAGCAGAGTTGGATGCGGGCGGGTTTCCTTGGCCAGAAACCCAAACCCACTATCCAAACCCTGCCCGAACCGGACAAAAGAAACAAAAGCCCGATTTCGGTCCGAAATAATGCAGCCTAGTGTGCAAATATAGGCCTACAGGTTATTTTATCCAGCTCTACGCCATTACTGTAAAAAAAAAATGATAATCCAAACGAGTGCTTGCTACAGAGTAGGCCTACCGATTCAGATAAAAACTCCAGCAAAAATATCTAACATAAAAATACTCAATCTCCTGACAGCCACTGTTTCGACCTTATTAGGTCTCATCAGAGGAGCTCAGAGTAATCTGGGGTGAAGATTCTCAAAATCAGATTTGAGGAACTTCAGCAATATTTAAACAAAAAACCTCATTTTGGGTTGACATGCTGAATAGCAGCCCGAAATAATTTAAAAATCACGCCCCGAATCCGACCCGAAAAGCCCGGCCCGAGTCAAACTCTGAGTTGAAATATCTTTGGGCTACTAATTATCATCTTCATTTTGTAGAACTTTGAGGTAACTTTATGCATTGAAAATCGTGCCATTTTTCCTATGTCTGATTGTCACAGATCTAAATTTTGTGCGTAGACACACTGGAGTTAGGCTACCCAATCACTCTCATGCGGATAGCTTGAGCCATGATATTAACATAAATTGATGCTGCTGTTTGCGTCAAAAAGTATCGATTATCAAATATTTTTACCAGGGGCGCATCCAGAGGGGGAGGCGCTGGGGGCTGGGGCCGCGGCTTCCCCCCCCCCACCGCATACAAATGCACAAAACTTTCGTGGTCTAATGTTGATATACGTATAGGCCTAAAGGACAATCTGAAAGGGCTGATGACCTTGACTTTGAGTGGAAAATTGGACATCCGCCGACGCGATGACCTTTTTTGCTCTTCACTTGACTTTGGGAGGAAAACGGACTGCCTTAACCCCCCCCTCCCCCCCCTTTCAAATTGATGATGATGATGATGATTTCTTCATCTTTATCCTCCTATCACGAGAAAGCGACGGAGGCGCTATGCGTAGGACGAATCCAGACTCGCTTAGGAGTTGCCTTTGTTTCCAAGTTTTCCGGTTGAATTTTCTTCTGACTTCTTTAATTTGCTGCTTGCCAGATTCCACCAAGCAGAGATAATCATCGTGAAGCATCTTATCCAAGGACGCAACAACAAGACTAGGTTGGGAGTGGAACCATTAACCTTGCGATCATAGCACGCCTTATCAAATTCCTTGGCACGCCCCAGTTTACTTTATATTTTTGTCATCAAATTAAGCTATTCTTTCTTTTTTTGGAAATATTATTCTTTACTTTTTTTATTATCGATTTCCAACCATGGTAATAAGAGGTGCACTACGCCTGTCTATCACATTGATAACAGTAGGCTGTAAAAAACTAAAAATCAAGAAAAATAACAGGCAATTGAAGGGGTAGGCTGTTTTTATTCCACTCTTTCTAAAAGTTAATAAACAAAGGTTTGCTCCCCAAATCAGGCAGAAGATCTTCCCAATAGGACAGTTACCGGTAGGTAAGAAATTTTTTTCATTCTTACTGTTCTGTTACTATATAATAGGCCTAATACTGTAATAAGAAAATTCAGTTAAATTTACATTAAAACATAGATTAACTGCCATATTATATTGCAATATACATTTTATATTAGCTTAAGTTTTCAGTCTAAAATCAGCCCATACCTTCCAAGAGATGCTGGATAAACTCTAAGCCAGAGATGGCTCAAGCCGACTTTTTTGAGGCCCGGACCGCCCATGGCCCGGAACCTCCAGCCCAGTAACCGTAGCCGACCCAGCAACTCATACCAAAAATCAAGCTCAGCTCACCCAAAGCCCATTTTTTTTATGAACCTGTGATCAAATTAATCAAACTTAAGGGGGTTTCAAAAATTGTTAGGCTTGTTAGCGGCCCAGTAAGAAACAGCAAAATAGAACTTGGCCGTTAGCGGACCAGTAAAAAAAAAACGGTTAACGGCTCGTTAGCGGGTCTCTTAGCGGCCCATGCCATCTCTACTCTAAGCTGATCCAAACTTTTAAACAAAATCATATCTCCGTCTAAATAAATTCCCTTGTGTTTGATTAGGATTTCTAAATTATGATTTAGGCTTTAAATAGTCCATTACCTACAACGCATATCGATAGTGAATAGGCCTACATTCCATCTAAAGGCGCTATGTTTTTGAATTGATTTTTTGGTGAAAGCGAAACTGTTGGCTTCGAGTAGCTTCGTCTTTTCTTAGAATAATGAAATTCAAAACATGTCACTCTTTCAATCAAACCAGAGTTGCTGCGGCTTATAGTTTTGTCATCCCTGGGTAGTGTTGTAAGTCAAAAAAAAAACGAGTCATTTACGTTTTTTTTAGTTTTTTTTTTAATCAAAAAATAAAAATAAAAAAACGTGTTTTTTTAATTCTTTGATTTTTTGTTATACTTGTATGTTTAACAGATATATTGTAATAAAGTGTTACGCAATTTTGCTGCGTATTGCTATTACGAACATTTGGGGTTGAGTAAAATGCTGAAAAACGCGTTTATGAGGAGAGTATTTCAGTTACACACTATTGGAAATTGTAAGTTAATGCGAATCAGGGTTTGATTTTAATAGCCTACTCTTTTTATTTACTATGCCAACAACATGGGTACGCTTGGTACTATCGAAAAATGGGTACCCTTTCAATAAATGGACCCATTCTTTGCTGCTTTTATTATCAAATTGGGATAAACAGTTTGATTTGTTTTCAACAGATATTTTAACCTAGAGCTACGACTTCACGAGTTATCGCAATAAGAGATGAACTACGAAGGTGATTAATTAATTGTGTCAGCGGTCGGCAGCGGTACACACAAAAGACCTTTAATTTTTTACTACGAAATGTCAACATGATATCGAGCCACAGAAATTTTGCACTAATTGATACGTTCAAAGATCAAACCCAAATCTACATTGAGCCAGTCGAACGGTTTGCATTCGCTCCACCTAA
This sequence comes from Trididemnum miniatum, assembly GCA_964006365.1. Classification (NCBI taxonomy): domain Eukaryota; kingdom Metazoa; phylum Chordata; class Ascidiacea; order Aplousobranchia; family Didemnidae; genus Trididemnum; species Trididemnum miniatum. The sequence goes on along the minus strand of OZ023233.1, from coordinate 13,762,027 downwards.
CTTCAAGTTGCAGAGTGTTCCAGCACAGTCAGGAAATTATAAATTTGATACGTCATTGGGAACCGAACCTGGGTTTTATTTTGTTAGCGCTTCCACCCTTCACAAAGAATTTAGATTTCGCAATTTTGACTTGGCAGTAATCAATCGGCTTCCTGAATTACGCAACGTCTTGGCGTCTTTATTAGCTTGCACCGAAATCATTAGGCAATCGCACTCTTTCACAGTTTGGCAAATTTCCCCTAGAACCACCCGTTTTTGTATTTTCGATTAATTACTTCCAGTGTGTTTTACCGAATTGTAGCAGAATCGAATTGTTGGGCTTGGATAACAGACGTTATTTTTGCTGAGTTATTTTGATTTATTTGAGTGAACCTCGGTGAGTTTTTGCCTCTCAGTATATTTTATGATTTATTTTATGAAGAATCAGCCTGAATATACTTCAGTTCCAAGTATATTTTATTTGTGAATATTGAGAGGTGAAGGTCTTAAGGGCTCCCCTGGACGCTTAGTGTTGGGGCGTGGTTTTTCCAACACAGAGCAAAAATTAAACACAAGTTACACAAGAAAGAAAGCTTTAGTTTGCAAAATTAAATCGCTTGAGCGTATCATTAAAAATAAATAAATGTAAAGGGTTTTCAATAACGGTCTTGCGGCTCGTTAGGCGTTAGCGGCCTAATGCTAGAAAAAAGCAACGGAACTGGAGCGTTAGCGCACCGACAAAAAGTCCTGCTAACGGCTAGGCTTAGGGTTTCCCTTTTTTTCGAATTTTCAACTATCCGGAAAATGGGAAATTTACAGAAAAATTTTTCGGACTTCCGAGATATTTCCGAAATTTTCGGAATTCCCGGGATTCGGGAAATTTCCGAAAATTTTCGCGGAAAATTTTGCCGAGCTTGATTATTTTGACATTTTTTCTGATTTTCAGCATATTAGATTTAATTTTTGGAAGCTTCTATTTCACCAGAAATTTCCATTTACCAAAGTTTAAAAATCGTGGTTGTACAGCCAGAAGCTTCCTCTACGGTTTCCCTACTGCCTACTGTGAGAATCGCACTACGGGAACCGAAAAACGGTTGCGCAACTACGATTTTCAACTGGGGTAACCGGAATTTCCGGTGAAATAGACACTTCCTTAATTTGTAGCATTTTGTTATGTTGTTTCGACAAACTTAGCTTGAGTTTTTCCAGTTTTTCGACAAATTGAAGAACAAATTTTAATCTCACTAGCATTTCGTTATAAAAAATTTTGCAAATTTTTAAAAATAATTTTTAGTAAGCACAAAAAATTTGATTTGAGATAACGCAAAACTAACGCATTTTTTGTGTCGAAATGATAGATATCAGCACCATTAAAATCCTTCCCAATGTAAAGACATTTCCAGGATTCTGATATGAACTTCCCGGGAAACGGGAAGTTTCAAAACCCCAAATTTCTTGTCCCGATTTCCCGGGAGGAAACTCTAGCTAGGCAAGTCAAACTAGCACTTGAGGCACACAAATTAGCTCATGGTCATTCCATAAATGTTATCTTTAGCACCGAGCAATGAGTGCAGGCTATATTTTTGTTGTTAATGAAATAATGGTAACTTGACATTGCAAATAACGTATGGGTGCCATCAAAAACAGACTGGTTTTGCCTCAATCTCGAGCTGACAACAAGCCAAAACTGGGGTAAACTACTCAATTAGCTATAAAATGGTCAACAGCATACAAAAAAACACAATAAAAAAGAAAAAAACAGTAAAAAACACGAAGCAAAAAAAAACGGTTTTTAACAACAATATCCCTGGGTAGGCCCTGTTGTCTATACATCCAACAATCCTATGAAAGATATTGATTGTGGAACAGGGTGATGACTAAAAAATTTTTTTGGGAATTTCAAAACTCCTGATGTGGGATGGGATGAACTTTTTTATATGTAAAACGAAAATGGGGTTGATTTTTATTTTGTTCAAAAAAGGTCCCCACCAAATGACTTTTTTGCACCTCATTTTTCATTTTTTGGCAATCTTTTGTTAGCTGCAAGTTATTGCAGCAAATTATGTACTGATAAGTTCATGGGGACGATGCTCCTTGCCATTTGACGACTTTTAAAAAAAAATTGTTCAAAACGGACGATCAGGGCCGTAGATATAAGCAATTTGGTGTTTAACTATCAAACATCGCCCTCTAGTGGAGGAGTTGAATATTAACTGTTTTAGAGAGTACTAGAGCGATTTAGATAATTTTTAATGGTAGTTACCCATTTTTAGCGATGAGGAGTTCGTATATGCACTCAGATAAGAAGTAATTTGTGCCACTAGATGGCAGCAGCGTCATTTTTTAGTTTTTAATGAATATGCTTTCTACTGCACATGCGTGACTTTTCAAATGTTTGCATTTCGCTCGCATTAATGGAAACACACATCGCGATAGCGACTACCAAATCTATTGAAAGAAAACAGACAACTTGTGCATTCAAAATTTCAGATACAAAAACTTGCCCAAAACAGAAACTGTAAACGATCATAGTTCACTTTCAAAACACTAAAAACTTGCTATTAAGATAGCTTGCTACACGGTAGAAGTTTTAAGTGTGAGGTATTTTTCATTAGTACACTTTTTATGCAGCTCTTCCATTAATTTTACTGCTCTTTCAGCGATCAAATTTTTTCATCAAACTTACAGTTGATGTTAAGAATTGGATGGTTCGATTCTCAATTTTTCACCTGTATGGGAGAGTACTATTTTTCATTCCATTAAAAGACAGCACTCCAATATTACATTGAAGAATGAATTCATAGTAGAAGATCATTCATGCCATCAGGGCTTCTTAACGACTGCTGTCTTAGCAAGTAACCGTGAGAAGACGAAAGTTGGTTCATCTTTATTATAAACTAATCGACTGTTGTACCTATTTTAACCTTGACACACTGATGGGCTTTGTTGTTGGCTGGCTTTACAAATGCAAATCAAAGTCATGCAGGATACAGGAATTTACATTAAACTACACCTCCATCATGATGACATTGGAGTTTTGTTTTGCAAGTTCTGAAGATTATGTCCTCTTGCTGGATCCTGTAAACAGAAATTTAGATGGAGTTTTGGCATTTTTTCACTTTTTTTAACTTAGCTTACCGGGAGAATAATGTTGGGACTAAGCGATCATTTCTAGCTTTTTCGATTTTTTGAGGGAAACTTGTGATATCTTAACCCATAGGCTACCTGTATTATTCCCTTGATTTTTTCATTTTAAATGTTTTACCTTGAGAAGAATCAGTAGAGGCTAGAATTAGGGTTTGTAGTTCTTTTCAAAGTGAGGAATTTTTTTAAAGGGATGGGAGGTTGTTATGCTGCACAGATGAGACCATAGCAGGGTTAAAGCGCGTATGCAGCTGAAAATGATTCGGTTACCTTATGGGCCTGTGCTGAATAGTGAGGCTACCGGTGACTCAGTTGGGGGTTAGACCATACAGGCTTTTTCACTGCAAGTTTTTGTTTCTGGCTGGTCGCCTATTAATAGGAGGGAACCCCCTAGAAAAGAAATGAAGTTGAAAAGTTTAGGTTGGCAATGTAACAAAGAGTTCTTACAATCTGAAATGACTCTAGCCTGGATTGGCTATGCAAAGTAAGTCTGACGAGATTTTTTAGCTTTTGCTTTTCATCCTCCAACAACACTCGCTATCGACTTAAAATTTGATTTTTGTGGTAGCCGAACCAATGTTCCCTCTAATTTTTTGTAGTCTGTGTGCGCAGAAACTTTGGCGAGTGCGCACTTTTTTAGAAGGGACTGACGTTTGTGCAACAACCCATGAATAAATTGAATATGGCAGCTATCGAAAACAAGTAGCGCAACTTCTCTTGGTTATGTTACTGCTGGTACATTTTTCGCTCACGGTACCAGAGGCGTCGTGCAGCCAAAAAATTTGGAGGGGCCCGAGTAGTAACTTAAACAAGTACTAATCACAACCTTTGTAAAAGCCGTATTTAGCATTGAGTAACATTACGAAAAAAAGAAGTTAGGAAAAGATACCAAAATATGCCGCGATTCCTCAAATTTTGGAAAATAAATCGAAATTTATTTTGATATCTCCAACCGCTTCTTAATTATGGACATTATGCGCAATCAGTGTGGCCCCACGATTTAACAAAGGAGGAGGACATCGCTGGGGGCGAAGTCCCAGCCGCCGGTGGCAAGGGGGTCTGGGGGCGGAGTCCCCAGCCGCCAACGGGATTTACGGTTTTCACATAAAAAAACTTTCTTATCGAAAAAGGGCATTTTGGTACTTGCAGCGAGTACAGTCACTATTAGGCATATAGTGTCAGACAATGCAAAAATATTTCAGTAGTTCATGTCTAAAAGCAGAAGCTGGGCTAAAATAAATGAAAGGAGGCTGCAATCATTATTAGTTTTGACGCATATGATGGAATGACGTGTATAGGTGTGTTCTAGGCTATGATCTTTAACAACGCATGCAAAATGTGTTCTAAATTCCAACTTCAGATCAAGAAACTGACTTTACTCCTGAGTCGAAGCGATTGATTGAAGCAAAAATTAGAAAAGAAAGCAATGGAATTTATAGTATAAGAAAGCGGGGTATGGGGTTAGTATAAAGGATGAAAGCGAAATGGCACTGGCTAAATTTTTTATATTTTTAATTTTCAATTTTTTATAATAAAAAGTAAATAAAAGTAACACACTATAAAAAATTTGGGGGGCATCGGGCCCCCTTTCCGCGTCCCAATGACACGAAGCCACTACGCGGTACATTTTGCGAAGAAATGCGTCCTTTTAGCAGGTTCAGGAGCAATTTTCCTCAACTTGCCAACCGAGAACATTGCTTCATCATGATACTGTGTGTCTGTGCGCAGTATATTCACGCGTGTGCACAGTCTCTGAAAGCCGTGTGCGTGCGCACTCGCGCACAACTTAGAGGGAACACTGAGCCGAACACATTTGCATAAAACTCATATTGCAGGCAGTGGATGGCATTTGTTGAACCTAGAGTTCGGCAAACTTTTGGACCTCTCCGCAGATGTTTCAAATTTATGAAAAGACATCTTTAATCACAGAATACCGCAGCGATTTAAACAAATATATAAGCCCCAAAAATTTGGGTATTTTCACATTAGTTTATATTTGAGTAAGATACCCCTGACGAACCCTACCGAGTGAAACAGGCTGTCGGGTTTCTAATTTTTAACTGATGTACTGAAGTGAATACAATTTGCTCTAACTTTGTTATTGAGCACTTTTTTGATCAGCTGTCCACTCCGCAGTTATTAGGTTAGTTTTACCAATGAACTGCAAAATAAAAGAAACAATGCTCCTGCCATCTAGTGGCACAAATTACTTTTTATCTGAGTGCATATACGAACTCCTTATCGCTAAAAATGGGTAACCATCATTAAAAATTATCTAAATCGCTCTAGTACTCTCTAAAACAGTTAATATTCAATTCCTCCACTGGAGGACAATGTTTGATAGTTAAACACCAAATTGCTTATATCTACGGCCTTGATTGTCCGTTTTGAACAATTTTTTTTTAAAGTCGTCAAATGGCAAGGAGCATCGTCCCCATAAACTTGTCAGTACATAATTTGCTGCAATAACTTGCAGTTGGCAAAAGATGGCCAAAAATGAGGTGCAAAAAAGTCATTTGGTGGGGGACCTTTTTTGAACAAAATAAAAATCAACCCCATTTTCGTTTTATATATAAAAAAGTTCATCCCATCCCACATCAGGTTATTTTTTTTTTTGGTAGTCATCACCCGATTGTGGAAGTCATGCATGGGTTACATATGAGTTGCCGTATATTGCACTTTTTATCAGAAATACTGAATCTTGAAAATCAAGTCTTTATTATCCTTGCGGTATTGCGCCGATGCGTGTGACGAGTGGCGGGGCTGATTTACGCAGCATAGCGCCTGGGTTCCTGGCTTCTATTCCTATAATCAACACAGCGACATATCTTGGTATAACGCTTGATGATAAGCTTTCATTTCAATCTCACATTAAATTATTTGAAGGCAGATTATCCCGATCTTTGAGAATACTGAAAAAAGTCAAACATTTTCATCAACTTCCTGCATGCTAAAATTGTATTACTCTTTTTCACTCTCACTTCTCGTGCAATATGGCGTTCTCCTCTGAGGATCTACTTCCAAAACCAATCTTAGCAAAATTAAAGTACTACAAAATAAAACAACGAAAGTAATACGAAAGGGAAAGTGGAGATATCGTGCGACTCCTTTTAACAAAAATCTCAAAATTTTAAAAATTGCAGATGTACACTACAGTATATAAACTTGAAACGGCAATTTTCATGTATAACTACAACACTTAGATTACCAGCTGATATGAATAATCTATTTTAAGAGGCCAGTCGAGTTCACACAAAATGTACAAGTACTGCGAACCAAAACAATTGTTTCATTTCGTTTTACAGCACAAATCGCCTACAAAACTTAATTCACTCAAACTCAATTCAGTATCAATTAAATTATGGAACAGCATTGATCCAAAAATAAGAAATTTTAACCGGTATTCTGTTAACCGTCCCATCAGTCAGAGAATTTGAATTGCCGTTGTCTCGGCATCTTCACAAAGCTCGTGTAGGCACTGTTATGGTGCTATTGCAATGAGAGATTAAGCATCATCATTAACCCTGTGAGTGAGTGTACAACTTCCATTTTTCGGTGGACTCTCTCAACAAACAGGCATAGTTTTGCATGTTCACGAAAGTGCTGAACACAAGGCAAAAATGTTTTTGAAGAGGTTCAGTTTATGAGAAGGTAATTTATCTCAATGTAGAAAAATGCGCAACTATCGAATTATCTCATCAAATTAATTAAATCCAGTTAAGCAACTATACGTCCGATGCTCTGTATGTTCTTGGCGTTGCCAGGAGCAAATCCAGAATATTTTCGGGGAGGAGAAGGTCTAAGCATTGAAAATAATGCTTATCTTACAGTTTTATGCGTCTAAAACAGAGGTCTCCAAGTCAAAGGTCATTCTGGGGCACTTTTCGACCTGCCTAGACGCCGCGGGCCACAAACCATCAAACTCAATACAAAAAATTGTAGCCTACAGATCTACACAAAAAAAAGAATTTAGGCAGAAGAAATACACACAGCAATACACAAAATGATACAAAACTATAATTATTTACTCTTGCTGGATGTTTGGCAACGCTTTGCAGCTATGAGAGAGTCAAATGTTTGGCTTGATTTTACGTTGATTTGTATTCTTAGCACAGCATGCAAATGCTCGTCAGTGAAACGTATACGGATAGCAGATTTATTTATTTATTTTCCTTTTTGAAAAAACACTGGACCTTGTCATTGAAATTACAAACAAAATACTGCTCTTGATACCACTTCTCCTGAAAAAACTCTATGCTCTTCGAAACATTTTTTTTCTTGGACATTGCGCATTGATAACGATGCGTTTATTTATGAAAATAAAATCGCGATCATCCAACCAAAGCTACGGCCTTAACCGCAAACACCCAGAGCTGAAAAACGCAGCACGTGGACGCTCTCTAAAATCTAAAATTTACTGATTCTGATAACATGCTTTGGTGATTTCTAACTGAATTTCGTTTATTTCATTGTAACAAAATGTCATACAAACAAGAATTATTTATTTGGCAAGTTAAATATTATTAAATACGTGAGATGAGAGAACAGGATGGCTTCTTGTTGAACCCTTAAAAATATAGATAAAACGATAAAATTATTAGCTACCAGAAAATTGTTTTGTTTGAAAGTCTGAACACTGAACTACGTTGCGGGCCGCAAAAAATTGCTTCGCGGGCCGCGAGTTGGAGATCCCTAATTTAGAACCATCGAAGTCCAAAATGTAGTCCCATCTCCCATGTGGGCTTGAGCTGCCTTCTAGCTTACCACCCCCTCCCCCTTACCGAATCCGCCAATGATAGCATACACAAAGCGCATTTTTACTGGCAAATTTTGCCACCCTTATACTGCAAGGTGCCTCAAAACATCCAGTTCGGTCTACGTTTTGGTACGTCAGTCGTAATTGAACAGTATCGCCATTGTTGATTCAACTCTGTTAGCAACGCACGTATGCTCAAAATCATCACAATAATGAAAGTTGGCATAGGCTCGCATATGTTGTTTGCGCATAGATATTTCTTTATAGATTTATTCTTCTGCTCAGGTAAGTCCACAGAAATCTCCAACAGGAGGTTGACGTGAAAGAGTCACAATAATTTTCAAAAGAAATAAAAGAGCGTTATCTATGGTTAAACTAGATTTGGTTTAGGTGGTGTAAGGGAGGGTGCTATGCTGCACTGATAAAACCTAATAAGGTAGTAACGCGTCTGCAGCTGCAAGTGGGTGGGTTAGACTAACGTAGTGTGGCTTGGTCTATGGGATCCGTTTTGGGATCGACGGTAGATAGTAGACTAGAGTATATTTATGATGAGATGATATAAGGCCATTTTAAAGGTTATAAGATTGTCAATTTGAAGATTAGGAAGTATACACGACGATCTCTTTTAGAAAGTTCGAGAAGATTACGCTCTTTTGTTTCTTTTAAAAACTTTCTTTTTAACTTCCCTTCCCAATGAAGAGCCACTTAAGGTGCAATTATGAGCAATAACGGCTTTAAAACATAGAGGCGTGAGAGGAGCGCGTGCAAAAGAACCCTGCTTCTGTGTTAGAAGCGATTACTAATTGCAACATTAATATTAATGCACGAATTTACATTACACAGCATAATGTCAATACAGTATGACAAACTGAAGAATGATGGAATAGTTCAAAACAGTGCAACAAAATTTAAGACCCTGCAGGCCTAATTCGGATCTACGAATACCGTACCTAATGGCGCAACATCTATACAAATGATGTTATACATAGGGCCCGCTAAGTCAAAAAAGTCAACATTTTTTCAGAACCTTATTACATGATCAAAAGCAGGGCTGCAAACTCGAACTTGAACTCGATCGTTTTGCTAAACTCGAACTTGAAAAAATATTTTTTCTGAACTCGCATAAAACTGTTCAAGTTCATGAGAAAGATATTTAAATTGTTGAAAAGAAATAAAAAATCACTACGAAATATACTTTGTTGTTCAAGTAGTCACAATCCGTGTAAATTGAAGTTATGATTTTACCAAAAGAAAAGCTGCATGTCGTTTATTTGTTCATGCCACTGCGACCAATAAAGTCCAGGGCGACGAACTCGAACTTGAACTCGGTCATTTTTGCCGAACTCGAACTTGAACTCGAAAAATAAAATTCTTAGAACTCGAACTTGAACTAGCACTAGCAAATATCTCTTGAACTCGAACTCGGTTAAAAATCGATCGAGTTCGCAGCCCTGATCAAAAGTGTAGGTTATGAACGTTCGTTTCAGGTGTTCAGGAGTATGTTTTGGTTGATTTTATAAATTAAAATAAAATCAAAATTTTGCATAAAGTCAAAACTTGTCAAAATTGTCTTCATCAAAAACTATTTACAAAAATAACAAAATATATATTTTTTTAGATTGTTTTTTTTTTTTAATTTTTGAGCTAATTTTATGCGCAGTTTTGTTTGATTGCTCTGAAATAGTTGCAATAGTAAAAAGGCGTGCGGTAATTGAGAAGGAAATAGCACTTTTCATGCATGAAATCATCCTAGTAATTACTGTACCACTGCACATTGCCAGTTTGTCTGTGATGTTTTTAACGAAAACCACACAATGTACAAAACCATACAGCATACGGTGTGTACTGTGTGGTTTTCGTTAAAAACATCACAGACAAACTGGTAATGTGCAGCAGTGCAGCTGCAATGACAACGCATTTTTTGTATGACAGTTACACACTATTATTGATACCACTACACGCAATGGCTTGTGAACCTTGACGTCATGCGTTGTTTTGTAGCATTTAGCTGCAAGACTTAGTGATTGAGAAAATGTTCAGAGTAAGCTACCTTTTTCTTTAAAAATTTAAGTTAATTGCGCATTATAAGACATTTTTGATATAAAAAAGTACAAGAAAACATAAATAACATGCGAAAGCGGTTGAGACAACATAAAGTCAAAATTTTGCCAAAATAAAATCACAAATAAATTCTATTTGGTCAAAAAAATGGCCCTAGTTATAAAGTATTTGCGATTTAAACATCTCACTGGAAAAGATAGTAGGCCTACACAGTGTTTCAAAAGATTGCTGTTTGCATGAACAATTTTTCGTTTTCCCAACAATTTCCGCAAGCGCTGAAAAATCAACAAATGTAGATCAGTCTCCTTTGTCTTCAATAACCGCATTTTTTTGAATTATCGGGGTAAACTTAAACAATTTATCCTTTTCTTGCATCTCATGAACTTCTTCTCCTGGTTTGTAAATAAGGTCAGGAGAACCAAACAATGCGATTCTTGCTCCTTCACCATAAACTCCGTCTAATTTCCGGAGAACTTCTTCATCCCAATTTATCCAGCCAGGATCAATGGCATTTCTAAGGGCAGCGCAGCCAGGGTGAATATGAAGTAGATAATTATCGGTCATATCAATGCGACGCAACGTAGTGCCAAGCGGACCGTCTTTTCCGACGTACGGATTGGGGCGGCTTAAGGAGGTTTCTTCAAGGTGGAGTTTAAACTATAACAAAAAATACGAGAGTAAAACAACAAAGGAATAATACGGTAGAGAAAGGATCTTAATCAAGAACAGTGGTGGATAGAGATGTCAGCGGTTTTTGCTAAAAAGCTATAGTGGATGTCCGCGAAACGCCATACCATTTTTTGTAAGTAAAATGACGAAGATTATGAAAGAACCATAGCCAGAAAACATTGCTATGACAGCACAGGTATTGCACCGAAGCAGGTGCAATACCTAGTAGCGCTTAGGCAATTCATCTCAGGAGAAACATCGCAGAGGTGGCGAGTCGTAGGCGGCATTGTGTCTGATTTGACCGGCGCGGAAATCGAATTCAAGAACTCCTGCGGCGACAGCGGTGTCGTTTACTACCGCGCTGACCGACGGGTTACAACCATAACATGACACGCTACGGCTATGCTATAGTAAAACGACATCGACGTCGACGCCGTTTTACGGCGGATGGGGACTAATAAACCGAAGCAGCGCAGGGCTACTCCATGATACCAGTATTTTGAACTATTTCAACTGGAGCGACAGACAAACAGACGTTCCCGAAGAAAGCTACACTTGTTTTACACAAATACAATTATACCCAATACCTTTGTCTCTCGCACGAATTTTCCAAGTTCTGTTGTAAAAAGAGCAGCTTGAGCTTTTTTGTATTGGGAAATTGCATTTTCAGCGTGCTTATAAAATTCTCGAATAAAGAGAGAATTTTTTCTCGCGATCGCCATACAAATGCAAACATTGGCTTCGGTTGATCTGAAAATACCAAACAAAATCAAGAAAACTGAGTTTGGAAAATAGGTTTTCAGTTTACATAATATATTATTTGTTGAATTAGTGTGTTGGTTTTGTTCATGTGCGTTGTGTTTGCTTAGGTCATGAGAATAAACTAACACTTCAAAAAATAATGGAACAGCAAGCACAACTAGTGAGCAGTTTGTAGAAGCAAAAATATTTCAGAGGGAAATTCTTGTTTGGAATATCTTTCGAAAAAATGACTCCTTGTCTTCTTCTTAACTTTAGTTGATTCAGCTGCAATAGGCCTACCGACGATCAGCAAATCGACGAGTCCTTTGTATAGCCTGCTGACAAAATTTATGTATTTAAAGTTTGTTGCAGGGGCCACGATTGGAGAGTGATAACAAGGATGATTTTTTCGTGACCCAAAAAACTTGAAAATGCGACCTTATTTTCGCAAAAATGTAACCAAAACGTAACTTTATTTAAAAAATCTACACACAACAAAAAAAGCAACGCGGTTTATGCTAAAAACCAATAAAATAGTCTTAGTAGGTGCTCAAAATATGGTGCACGCACACAATAATATTGAAATTTTTTGGTTAAAAAGTTTCTGTTTTTAGCAGGTAGCTTCAACATGGAAAAACCGCTTACTATAGCATGCTTGTACCATTGGCAAGGAGAAAACCCGTGCACATGCCCAAAGGCTCGCCCCGGGGGTGGGTGACTTATTTTTCGAAAAGAAGATGCCTATTAAAGATTTATTAAATTTTTTTAAAGAATGCTTTTTGATTGTACCTATTTTATTTTTTGGCTAAGGCCTCAAAACTATCTCAACGGCCCTGATACTCTTGCATTACTGGAAGGTGTACAACTTTGTGGGTTGTATAGTTAATACATTACACTTTGATGCAGTATGCAAGTTGTAAATCTGTTCCAATAGAAGCAATAAAAGACAAAAACGTTGAAAAATTGGGCAAAAAAATAGCACTTAAACAATGTTACCTAAAATATAACATGCAACCCAAAACACGAAATGTAACTTTTTGTAACTTTATAACTTTTTAAATGCTGACCTCACACCTGTGAAACTTTGTTTCCACGCTTTTTACGTTAATTGCAGCCAGCAAAAAATCGTGAATTTTGTGTCCAAATATCGTCCCTAGTGACAAGTGCATTGATACTAGGGGCGGCATAATGGCTGAAACAATGTTTTATCCCATACCTTCCAAGAGATGCTGGATAAATTCTAAACGGATCCAAACTTTTAAACAAAATAATATCTCCGTCTAAATATATTCCCCCGTGTTTGATTAGGATCTGTAATCTTGCGACATCAGTTCTCTGCACATTACCGGGAACCTGCAATGATCAAAACTGATGTGAATAGAGACTTCAACGATCACTACGAATAATGACGGCTGAATACTCCATCTATATTCAGAGAACTGGTAGCCCCATGCCATCAGTTCACGAGCAAAGACTGATCCATAAACTTTTCGGGTAAGAGACTACGGATCAAAAAATACCTTATCTTGCGTTTTGTGAAGTATCAAAGAACTACTGTAATACATTAACATGTATAGCCAAAAAGTTAGAGGGTAGGGTGAGCCCCCTAAGCCTACAGGTTTTGAGAGGGGTAAGCGGGGCAAACGCCTTGGGCCCACGCAAGCGAAGGAGCCTTTTTTTAACAGGCCACCAACCAAGATCTAATGACATTTTTGTTCTTGACCCGAGAATGCTCTCAAATTTTAAAAAGCTTTTGAAAAGGAATTTATTCAAAACAAACAACCAAGACCAGTCTCTACGAGACTGTGGCCAGAGGCATAAAGCAATTTGGTGTTCAAATATCCAAGATCGCCCTCTAGGGGCAGAATTGAATGCTAACTGTTTTAGGAGTACTAGAATGATTTAGATAATTTTTAATGGTGGTTGCCCGTTTTTAACGATGAGGAGTTCGTTTATGCACTCAGATAAGTGGTAATTTCTGCCGCTAGATGACAGTAGCATCATTTCTTTTAGTTTTGAATGAATACGCACTCTGCTGTACATGTGTGACTTTTCAAATGTTTTCATTTTGTCATCATTGATGGGAACACACATCACGATGGGTACTACCCAATCTATTGAAAGACAACAGACAACTTGTGCATTCAAAATTTCAGACACAAAAACTTGTCCATAACAAAGCTAAAAAAAGACCACGGCTCACTTTCAAAACACTAAAAACTTGCTGCTAGGATAGCTTGCTGCAAGATACAAGTTTAAGTGTGAGATATTTTTCATTAGCACACTTGTTATGCAGCTGCTCCATTGATTTCACTGCTCTTTCAGCGATCCAATTTTTTCATCAAACTTACAGTTGATGTTGCGACTTGGATAGTTCGATTCCCACCTGTATGTGGGAGTCATTTTCGATTCATTTAAAAGACTGCACTCCCATATTACACTGAAAATGAATTCATATTAGAAGATCCTTCAAGCCATTAGAGCTTTATAACGATGGCAAGCCTAGCAAGTGACCGTGAGAAGACAAAAGTTGGTTCTGCTTTGCCATGAACTTATCGACCTAACTCCAACACATTGGGCTTTGTTGTTGACTAGCTTTGCAAGTGCTCATTAAAGACGTGCAGGATAGAGAAATTCTAGTTAAACTGCACCTCTTTGATATTGACATTGGATTTTTGTTTTGCAAGTTCTGAAGATTGTATCCTTTAGCTGGATGCCGCAACTAGGAATTCGGATGGAGTTTTGGCATTTTTTAACTTGCCGGGAGAATAATGTTGGTATCAAGTGATCATTTCTGGCCTTTTTGATTACTTAGAGGGACCCTTATGACATCTTAACCCATACCTGTATTATTTCCTTGACTTTTTCGTTTAAATGTTTTACCTTGAGAAGAATCGGTAGAAGTTAGATTTGTAATTTGTAATTCTTTTGAAGGTTGGAAATTATTTTTAGAAGGATGGTAGGTTGTTAGACTGCATTGATGAGACCATAAGAAGTTCGAAACGCGTCTGCAATGGCGAATGAATGGGATGTTTTATGGGCCTGTACTGATATAGTGAGGCTACCGGCAACGTTGTTGTGAGTTAGAACTTATAGGCTTGTCACTGGAAGTTTCTGTTTGTGGCTGGTCGCCTACTAATGGTAGGGAACCCCTTACAAAAGAAACAAAGTTGAAAAGTTTAGGATGGACAATGTAACAAAGAGTCTTTACAGTCTGCATTTAGTCTAGCCTGAATTGATTGTGCATACAAGGCTGACAAGATTATTTAGTTTTTGCCAACAACACTCACTATCAATCTAAAATTTGATTCTATGACGGTAGCCAAACACATTTATATGAAACTCTCATTGCACGCAGCATTTGTTGAACCTACTGTAGATTTTGGCAAATTTTTGCACCTCTCCGCAGATGTTTAGAATTTACAAAAAGACATCTTTCATCACAGATTTAGCGTAGCTGTTTATGCAAATAATCCCAAAAAAACGTTTATTTTTCATTAGTTTATCAATAAACCGCTACAGAATAAATAGAAATGATGTTGCTGACATCTACTGTAGTGGCAGAAATTACCTCCTATCTGTGTGCATACACCAACTCCTCATCGTTAATATCTAAATCGCTCTAGTACTCTCCAAAACCGTCAATTTTCCATTCTTACGCTACAGGGCGATCTTGGATATTTGAACACCAAATTGCTTATATCTCTGGCCTTAATTGTCCGTTTTGAACAATTTTTTTCTAAAGCTGTTAATTGACAGGGAGCATCGTCTTCATCAACTCATAAACACATAATTTGCTGCAATATTTTACAGTTAGCAAATGATGGCCAAGAAATGAAAAAAGGGGAGCAAAAAGTCATTTGCTGGCATAGGCGTAGCCAGGGGGGCCAAAGGGGCCATGGCCCCCTGAAAATATAAATCAAATTACAAATTATTGTTAACAAAATAAAAGTTTGAAACTTTTTGCGCCTCTGGTGTATTTAATCGTTGTTGACTTCGAACAGTTGTATTAGTGGGGGAAAGGAGATCGGGCGAGTTTTACAAATTGTTATGTTTCTAAATTTTATAAATATCGCCAAACGCCAAAGCTTTTTTGCAAGTCCCAAGCGGGTGATGTACAGACAACAAGCTATGGTAATTGGAAGAAATAAAAGTCCCGTTGAGTGCTCTGTTGTTATAGCACGATGCACAGTTGCACACTGCTGCAAAAACATTGCTTCTTTGATCAAAAAGTTAACGTACCGATGGAAGTATTTTCCTTAAAATTCTTTAACTGCGCGATGGGTCACAATTAAAGTTGAATCATATTCAAGCTTTTCTCCATAAAATTGTACCAAATCAATAAAACCGCATTTCTCAGTTTTGTGTAGAAATTTATATAATAGCGACGAGTGTAGATCACGATTCACGAATGACAAAATGTCGAATCGGGCCCCTAAACAGGTAAATAACTTTCAACAAGTAAAATGATGTACCGGTTATGCGTTCATACACAGTGCTCGAGTCGTAAAAACACTTATTGGAGATGGTACAACTTTTTACGCAGACGTAAGGAGGGATGGTCACTATACTCAGTACTTGCAAGGGAATGCTTTACGCCAAAATGCTTTATGGGGAGATGGTGTTGTTTTTCGGGGGGATGGTACCCTCCGCATCCCCTCTCAACTCGAGTACTGTTCACACATGATAATAGATTAGTGTGTCTAGGTCAATAGCGTAGGCCTAGTGCCTAGGCGCACGCACTGCGCAAGGGAAGAGGAGCACGGTGCCATGGCCTCCCCTTGGCCCTGTAGTAATTTGCTAAAACCTAACTTTTAGACTAATTTCTCAAACCAATAATGGTCGCCGCCTCCTTTCACTTATTTATTAGCCAAGCTTCTGCTTTTAGACATAAATTAAGCAGCGAAAATATTTTTGCATTGTCCATAGTGACTGCACTCACTGCATACCTTTTTTCGATAAAAAAGTGTGCTAAAATGAGTGTTTTTATGTGAAAGCCGTAAAAATTTGTGAACGGCTGGGGGCTATGCCCCCAGACCCCCTTATAGCCTTTGGCGGTTTGAAGTTTCACCTTCAGACTTCTCATTGTGCCTCCCTCCCCTTGCCATATCCTGGGTTCGCCACTGGAATACTATCTGACAACTGCTTAGTAAAAATTTACCAATAACTGCCCGTTTTCGAAAAAAAGTTAAAATTTTAGTATAATTTAGCGATCAGCTAGATTTAAACAGAAATTTCACAAAATTTATGTTTTCATCAATATGAGGGGAATATGCTGCATTGCTGCTATAAGTAAATGACGTCAGATTTAAAAGTTAAATAATTTGGCCCCCTTCTCAATTTTTTTCTGGCTACGCCCTTGTTTGCTGGGGAATATTTTTTAACAGCTTAAAAATCAACCCCCGCTTAGCTTTGTGTATAAAAATGCTCATCCTACATCAGGCTAATTTTTTTTTCGTGGTCATCACCCTACTGTCCACGTATGTTTATTGCCGACAGCTGGCAGAGTGCAACACAAGCTAAAAATAAAAATAAAAGGTTTCATGTATTGACTGGGCAAGATATTTCCCAGTTGTGTTGACATTTCTTATCGCTCGATTTTGAAACAAGGAGCTCAATTATTAACTCACCGAGATATTTCCAAGTTGTGTTGGCATTTCATACTGTACGATATTGATACAAGGTATTTCAGCCATAGCTTTTTTCCAATACTTCCCTGTAAACAAGGTTTTCAATACAAATAACTATCATACTGTACAAATTAATGCATTGTCATCAAATTATATTCATAACTGATAATTTGAAAAAATTTTCCCAACAACCTTTAAAGTTGTGATTATTATTTATAGACTTACAATACATTATTTTTACTTCAAAAACATTTTGAAAAACATGAACAAAACATTTTTCCGTTGCATATTTGAAGCTGAACACAGTATTTGCTTGAATAGAAGCCGCCCTCGAATAGTAACCGCAGAAACTGATCAAAAAAACAAAACAATGGAAGCTGCCTTTTGATAGAAGCCGCAACGAGCAAAAACCGTTTCCTTACTGACACAAGAGAACAAAGTCAGGAAATCCAACGGTAAGCAAAAACAACTCAAACATTGTATGTTTTATTTTGACTGTTGTATCAATGGTCATTTTTATCTCTTTCAATAATACTGACATCATTCAATTAAAGGCTGCAGTATTTTTGTTGCTATAGTAGTTAACACGTCCTTCGTTTGGTTTTCATGAGCGTTTTACACAGATGAGACAGGAATAGCAGCTGTTGGATTAACGGTAGGGTAGCACGTGATGACCTACTTATGAGTGTTTAACAAAAGAGACAAGAGCATTGCAGCTGATTCAGTGTTTCCGTTTTCCCGTCACTTAGGGTGGATTAGCTTGAATTCTGACTGGACACCATTTTGAAGACGAAAACGTTCATATAAAAAAATTGAAACCGCCCTTGAATAAAAACCGCGCATGATGTGTAAAACTAAATAATAGCAGCCGCGGCTTCTATTCGAGAAAATACAGGTATCTGGAACATTTATTACTTCTTGGTTTTCCCCACAACAGACATTTTAGCACCCAAATCAAGTGTTTTCGAGCCATAATCGATCATCAAATCAAAAAAAAAAAATTAAAACATCATCATACACGCCTTATTACGCTGAGGCGTATGACGAGTGGCGGGGCCCATCTCAGCAGCTTAGCGCCTGGGCAACACAGCTGCGAAGAAACGTTGCAGCGGTGGTGAGCCGTTGGCGACACTGTGTCCTGTAATCGACTATGACAATGATTATATTGATTTGCATGCTTTTTTGATAAGCGTCTCGAGGATCTGCAAACTGCAAGTAAGTTGCAAGTTACCTTATATCTGTAAATGTTATTTTTGCAAGATTTTTTTGCATGCGAAAGGTTATCGTCACGATTATTCAGCCAAGAAGAAAATGATAAAACGTTCCATAAAATACTAGCGAGCAAGGGTGGAAACCTGGCTACTTAGCGTTAGAGTGTCAGTTTCGGTGTGTTAAAACCCAGATGTCAGGTTTCAGTTTTGGTTTGGTTTCACGGCTGTGGAAAAATAGGTTCCAGCTTCGGTTTCGGTTTTGTTTACGCACAGCTTCGGTTTCTGGGTTTCAGTTTCGGTTTAAGTTTCATCCAAGAAAGCTATTTTATTTTGAATAGGAATTATTCAAATGCTCTACTTTTCGGCGTTTTTGTATTATTACGATGATAAGTAGCAGCTCAGATGGCCGAATCAGGGGAGCAATTGCTTCAGAAGCTGTCGACTTGGGTATAATTCCGAGTCCTGAAAGCAAAGTCTTAAAAATTAGTATTCACAGCTTCTCTATTTCACGCTCAGCATTAAACTCTACTGGTGGTAATGTTAGTGATGACAATTTTTAAAACCCAAAACCTTAGAAAATTTTGAACAGGTTTTAGTTTCAGTTTCGGTTTTGACGTTTCAAGAAAAAACGGTTTTGGTTTAAGTTTAGGTCTTCAAAAATTTGGACAAGTAGGTGTCAGTTTCAGTTTGGGTTTCCAAAATTTCCTCTAAAACCGGGTTTTCAGGTTTGGGTTTAAGTTTCGGTTTCCACCCTTGCTAGCGAGTACCAATGATTTTGTTCCGTTAATAATGGCTCATCACATTTTTTCAAAAACTTACAAGTTAGGTTCGAAACTTTTTTACAGTTTGCAAATTACTTCAACAGATGTGAAATCAAATCGCAAATTACAATTTTTTGTACAAATGGCATCACAAATCAGCTCACACTTTACCCTGCCCATGAACTACAACCTATATACTGCATAAACCTGGCTTGTGTTAAGCATAAAAAAACAACTTTAGCAGCCGGTCATTTGTGTCTTTAGCAAGAAAAATATTCCATTGATCTTCCTTGTTAGTAAATTGCTACTTTAAACTTCTCATGCCCTCATTATTTACACGGAGAATTATGCGGTCGCCCACAATTAAAGTGAGTTTACCGATACGCGACAAGCAGCAATGCGACACGCGACAATTTTTTATCACATTTTGCTTATTTTATTTTTTAGCGATCACACGCGAAAATCTTCTCCATTCACTAACATTACAATAATTGTTGTCGCGTGTTGCCTGCCGTTTGTCGCGTATCGGTAAAATAATCATAACCTTCCAAAAATTGATTGTAAAAAGGATTAAACTTCGTCTAGAATTAATACAATCCACGGCCAGCAAATATACTAACCAACAGGAAGAGAGTTGAAGTGATAAAAATCAATTCTTTCTGGTCGATGAACTGCTGCAGCTGATCTAATGGACAAGTAATTATAATATCGAAACGTACGTCCAGCGCCAAACCAAATGAAAAATATTACATCCGGAACTACGTATGGCTTCTCTTGTTCCGCTTTGTTTCGTGAATATTTTGGTCCGCACTGGATTTCTGAAAATGGCAATTCCTTGCATACCTTGTAAGTTTGATTAGGATGCTTTTTATAACATTGCGAAGACTGAAGCGAAATATCGTTTGCTCGTGCTTGAATTGAAACAGTGGTTGTAAATTCAATTTTCCAGTTATCAATGTTTGAGTCTTTCTTGAAGAAAAAAAAGCTTTCAGTTTCAAAGTTTATGCAGAAAAATACATAACCTATTGCCACAACTAACAGCAGCGCTAGCACAGGCTTGCTGCTGAAAAAGTTACATTTTTTTAAAGACATTTTTACCAAGCTACCTAAAAAATACAAAGTTTTAAATGCACTTCTTTTGACCTATGATAATGAAGACCCCCAAGACATAACGACGAGCCAATATACCAACAACTCCAAGCTGAAAGTTGTTGTGCATTGTACCTTAAACTTCTTTCGCATCAAAACTACCTTCTGCTGAAACTACTGAGTACGCAACTGCAATAATTGAATTGATGCCAAACTTTCAAGAGCAAAGAGAGCACAACTTGTAGACACAACAAATGTCATCATTAAAAAGATATCCTCCGGTACAATCTCATACGAACGAAACTAAACGCTAAAAAAGCATTTTCAGTCTTATTACCGTTTACAAAAGAATTTCATTCAAAAGTATTTAAATCTCATAACGATCTGTTGAATAAGATTGAAGATGATTTTTGTTTAAACCAAATATTTTTAGTAAATAGATTTGCAGAAGCATATTGTACAATTAGTTCAGTTCTTCTTTCATGTGTTTTAAAAACTATTCAAATTTTATAGACTTTTTCTCTTTTGCTTGGCTAAAAATACAAGAATAAACTAAATGTGGAACGAATAACAATAATACAATTTTGCACCAGTAACCCATCCAAAAATATGTTTTTAGCTTACAAACCTAACTTCTAAAAACGTTTCAGGAAACTCATTGAAGGGTACAGGTTCTAAAAAATTATTAAAGTTTGAAATTAATGCAGAATTATCTTCAAAAACAAACCCATGTGTTTAGTTTTGCGTACGATCGTTCTTTGAAAAAACATTCGGCCAACATCAAAAACAACTGTTTCCAATCAATCATAATACTTTTTCTGCGAAAGGAGCTACTGTCAGGGTAAGTTTTTACGATATCTCTTTTCTGAGTTTCGCTAGCTCATGATTAGTCGTTTTTATAAAGCTATAGCCGAACCAACGTACTAACCCCTAATTTACGGTTGCGAGGACACCTACTTGCTATTCAGCGATTTGTCCTAATTTTTCTGTAAGGTTTTGTTTTTACGCTCCAGTAAATAGTGTTCTATGCTTCGTAGTTCATCGTTATTTCTCTTATTTACTGTTGTTCAACCCTTGTATTGTAATAGCGAAAACAACTTGCGAGGTTTATGACCCCGTGACTAAAACCTAACAGCTTCATTATACGTAAAGGAGGCCTTAAGTTGTCACTGCATTTTTTTTTATTACGGGACAGAGTTGGCGAACATTTTTGAGTGAATGGGTTACAAATGAGACCTTAATCTAAAAAACACAAAGTGGCTCATGCGACATAACATCTTTTCTGCTTACCAAAATATGCTAGTTTTCATCAAAGTCCCTAAAACTTTCACGGGCTTTGGTTTTCATAGCAGGCAATGGCAACTACACCATTAAAGTTAAATAAATAGACAGGCTGCTGCTAGGTTCTAAGCCAGTAAATTATATGGATATGCTAACAATCAAGAAAACAACGTGTTTGTTACATCACAAACGTTTAGCCGAGTTAGTCATAAATCATAGCTTCGGAAGAGAGGTTGATTTTTTATACCATAAAGCTGCAAGATACAGCAACCATACTACCGGTGTCAGATGCATTCTTTATTTACATATTTACAAAATTACATTACCACGAACGTTTTCGGCACAACTTTTGGCCCTCTTCAGGTATATCTAAATTAGTTAAGTAACTTTAAGTATTAACAAATCTGACTGAAAAGAAATTATTAGTAAACTCAAGCTGAGAACATTACTAGTATGAGCTCGCTCCTGGGTATGGTATAGAACGCTCCTGGGTATGAGCTCGCTCCTGGGTATGAGCTCAAACTGCATCCGGTTGTGAGCTCATCGTTGATGAGTCGGATTAATGAGGGTACCTTATCACAACTCCCTCCAGGTCACCCTTGGGCAAGGTGTAGTACCTGTAAGCCCCCCTCAACAAGGGTTACGTGACTGAAACGGTTAGTACTAAATCTATTGGGAATTAAAGGATAAAGGGCTGCTGTACGGTGTAGGCATACATAATAGCTGCATTTTTTTTTTTTGCGTATGTATTTGTTTTTGATTTAGGTTGTGCAACCATGCACAGTTATCCGTAACTGGCATGTTTCAACGTTTTGCGTTTTTGTTGCATATTCCTTTTTCTGTGCCATTTTATTTTCATGCGTTATTCTGATTGGTTATTGTTGGCAGTCAGAAATAAAAGTTGTGATTGATTGATTGAACTAGGCTAGGCTAACTCGTCTAAGAGGTGCTGATAAATTGATGCGGTACATGGATCGAATAGAGATATTATGACGGAAAAATAGGGAGCAATTGTTACGCAACATAAAATATTTTCGGTATGAACAAATACGAAGAAATTATTAGTGAATTAATTCAATTTGCAAAATTTAAAACACTTGTAACAAAAAAGATGCACCACTGGCGTAAAGTTGACGATTGAGACCGGGTGAGTGTTTCTTTATTAACAGAGCTTCATGAATCTTAGTGTCATAATCTGAACGGCATTTTCGGATAATTTTGAAAGAGTCAATTCCAATTTTCGTTTTTGAGCAGAAGTTGCATGCTGCGATGTGGTCTTTTATTGAACTTTTTTGCTTGCTATTCAAGTTGAGGTGCTCTCTAACTCTTGTGCTCAGATGTCGTGAGGACATACCAATGTATGT